>VDFB02293678.1:0-68727 GCA_007258455.2 Sequoia sempervirens
CATCATTACAAAAAAAAGAGGCTCGCCTACAACTACTTTCTTCTTAACACATTCGAGTACATGTCTATTCTTCTACTTCCATTTGTAATTCAACTTAACTTGGTCATAATGGTATTAGTGACTTTTTATATTGATGTGTAGATCAATACAAAGTATGAATTAGTTAAGGTGTCAAATCATCCATAATCATGATCACATCTTTCTCATTTTTTATGATATTGACATAGATGGGACATGTAAATATGTTCCCATGTGATCACACTTCTAGAATTGGATAATGATGTAAGTAACAGTAGAAGACTTGATTCCTAACTACTAATTTACTATATTGTTCTATTTTTTATATAGGTAAAAGTATACAAGCCTTTCCTAAAGGGATCAATATATATGAAAATAGATATTTATGGGTTATAGACCACTTCAAGAGAAAGTCCTTCTCAAAATTACAAAACTCCAAGCCCCTTATCTCCTCAAAGACAAGATGTCAAGGATGTTACAAGAGCCTAGACAAAGAAAGGTACCTTTGTATTATGATGAGCTCTTTGATTTCAAATATGACCACAAAGTTAGGATGGTTATTTATGAGGATAATAAATGTGCCAAGATGTATATTTGAGATTTTAATAGATGCTATTACAAATTTTACCAATAACTCTATGACCTCTTTCTTTCCAACTGCATGTACAAGATAATGACCATCCACCTACTTGTTATGATAAGATTCAATCTAATAGGAGAACTTAGTTTATGATTCCTAAAGTTAGTGAAGGTTGATGAATACAAAGGAAATCAATTGGTCCAAACACAATAATGGCTTGAATGTCATATCCATTCCAATCACTATATAAAATTCTACATTCTCTGTAACACCATTATTCAAATATTTACAAGAATACTTAGGAACTTCAACTCTTCAAGTAGTTAAATCTAATATCTCAATTGAAATCAACTATTTTTTCATAATATTGATTATGAATTGTCATTATCAGAATATGATGACAACTATGGAGAGCACCTAGTGTAAATTTCATAGGTTCTAATATAAAATCCTTTCTTGATAGATGTTTATTTTTAGAATAACAATGAAGAAAAAAAATATTGTAAATAAAAAATGTATTATTACCATTATTTCATACTTTTAGATTATAACTTTCATGTTAGTAATAATAGTACACCTTTATTACAAGAATTTTTATTTTTACTTGTTGTGAAGGTATTGTGAAGGTATGGATATGTTAAAATGAAATTATGATATGTAAATATATAGTTTGGTAAAATTTAAGAAAGTGTAATTTATTATTTTAAAATTTAGGCCTTGCAAATGAATTATAAAAGCCTTATTATGATGCTTTGCTCTATAGACTACAAATGACAACCATAAATGGGTATCTTAATTCACTATCCATGTAACAAACACAAATTATATATATGTTATTTATTGTATCTCACTTTGGATTGGTGGACTACAAAAACTAAAAATATAATTTTACAATTATGTTCTATAGGAGTAAAAATATTATATATTTTGCTAGGTATCCTCTAGCTAATGATGTCGACGGGTATATGGTTAACCTAGAAGATTATTAGGCTGAGAGGCCTTCTACAGTGACAGCCACCAATCCGTGTATATTTGAAATGCATGGATATATTTTGACATGCAGTTGGCAATTTCTTCTTGGTTGAAATGAAAGGTACTTGGTGTTTCAACTTCCATAAATCTGCACTTATATTTTGCCCAGGAGTGGGGTTTGTCGTTGGGCTTAACCATCACACACTAAGCTCTGACCAGCTTAGGTGGGTGATGTGGGGCCCTCTAAACATTTTGTTTCTGTTATGCTTTCCGTTGTGCTTCTTTTGACTCTTCACAGTTACCGTCACTGCTACGGTTAAGTTTGAATTCACTTTTGAATCCCTCCTGCCCCATTCATTAATTAAAAGCAGTGACAAACAACTATTAATCATATGGAGAAATAATTAAGATATTGCATTCAAAAGGCAGAATGAAGAAACTGTAATCTTGAGTATTTATGTTAGTGCAAGAAACTGTAATCTTGAGTATTTATGTTAGCGCAAAAAACTGTTATCTTGCATTTATTTTTTACTAGTTACCAAAAAAATTAGCCAATATAACATTTAACATTTGTTATATATTCCCGCATAATAAAACAAGATATCATTTAACATTTGTTATATATATTTATTTTTAAGTAATTCTTTTCAACAAATAATAATAATGATTTATAAAGATAAATATTAAAAATATGTTAAAATACTAGGCATAAAAAGAAATATCTAAAATTTAAAAAATTAAATATGAAAGAACTTTCCTAAGTTTACTATTGCATATAAAAGTAAGTTTCTAAATGAATTAAGCCAAAGGCAAAGGCATCTACACTGGCATCCATCAAAAATCAAAATAATCAAAATTCAATGTAAGCAAAAACTCTTCAGCTGCAAATTTCAATACAGAGGCCGTAAAGATTTGCATAATCAATTTCAGTTGATTTTAAAACAGTTTTAAAGTTGTTTTATTCACAACTTTCTTTTGATTTTCTTATCATTGATTCTTTTCAGTTCATCTGACCTTCCAAACTCGCATGCATTGTATTTCTGTAACGACAGCCTATATTCTTGGAACAGTTTTTAATCGCTTTACTTCTACTCTAGAGAAGAGATGCCCTATTGTAAAAAGCAATGGACAAGAACAAAATGCTTGAATTCGAGAATGCCTACAACTCAATCTGTAAAAAGCTAGAAATATTAAGATCAATTTGTATCTCCAGTCAAAAAGACAAGTTTGTAGGAAGTCCTGAAAATAAAGCGCATCCAAGTAGGAACTGTAAACCTGCAACAGACACAGAAACAATTGGCATTCTGTATGTAGATATTGTTTCTCCAGTGATAAATTCAGGTGGAGAACCAAAAAATATTGTGTTCCCTATGAATGCCAAGGATTCAATAGCACACCATTCGAATGATTCTGCTAAAAATGATGTAATGAATGTACATCATGCACATGATGGAATATTAGAAAAGGAGAGTCCGCTGAGATTGAAAAAGTGCATAAAATCACCTCAATCTATGGCAATTCTTAAGGAGCAAGACCAAAAATGGGTAGAGGAACAGATTATTGGAGTATTTGAAGAGCACCGAGGGGAAACGGGGAAAAATTGCACCATGTCGTCATTTAACAATACAAGTGGTATTGTAGAGAATTTAAGACAAATTTTACAAGAAAGAGTGGACCAAATTGAAGGGAAGACCAAAAGAGTTGTTGAATTAAAAGAATTATTGTCTAAAGAGAAACACCTTGTGGATTCTATGTGTGGGGTGCCCCATTCTCTGCAAGGATTATTAATCCAAGCTTTCAGTACGACTGAAAAATGGCATCTTGTAAGTTCTTTCAAATCTGGTATTTTTTATTGTATCTGAGTGTAAGAAGAGAAATAATTTATTTCCTTCTTTCTCTTTCTCTCTTTAACCTCCATCTTATACACCATTCGTAAACTAATTTAGCTAAAAATTAGCGTTTTAAACTTTCATAGGTTTGAATTTAGGATAACTTGCTTATTGGATCATTGGGTGAAAGGTTAATACAATTTCCAACCTATGATACTTTCAATGAACGTTTTGATATATAAGGACTAGGCTTTTATAGAGATGTGAAGGCAAGATGGACTTATAGTTGGAACATGTACTGGGTATCCATCTGTTTGGAAGTATGTTTTATCTTAATTATAGGTTAAAAACTAATTCTCCTTGCGGGAATATATTGAGCTAAAAAGTTAGAAACTATAAAACGTTTCAGACATTTTACAAAACCTCGTTGGACTGTAATTAAAAAATTTATGCTTTGTTACTTGTAGTTGGGCCTCTAGAACCAAGATAGTATAACCAAAGAAATTCACAATAACATTCACGTGGTTCCATTTTCTAGAGATTTATTTAAATATTTTCATTGTTCTTTTATTTAGGATAAAATTTTATAGCTCTAAAAATACTAACTGTTCTATAAAAACTAATTGTTGTTTTACTATAATAAAATAGTTGAAATCAAGAAACACATCAAATCAATTTAGATGAATGGAGATTTATGTTCAAATCACTAGGAGACATGTTACCTGTTTAAATGTACAAATGTTTCAATGTTTAACTGAGTAAACTACCACATCCAATTGTGAGTGTGGTGTATCTTAATGAATGAAATCAAATGTAAGTCCTAATTAAATTTGAGGGAAAAGGTACCAATTAATCATGGTATCTAAGCCAAACGCTACAATGTATAAATAATTTTCCAATAAAAAAGGTACAATTCCTCCTTTGTAGCATCTTAGCCAAAAGGCATTCCATGTGGATTTACCAATAAAAAAGGTACAATTCCTAGGTGAATATGACATAAGAGATATGGTCCCTTGATTGTGGCATCTAATTGTAGGACACTCTACAAGTAGAGTTTACCAATAAAAAATGTGTGAACAAATTTAGTTGTTCTTTCATTGCTTCCATCAGACCTTGCCATCTCATATTTATGATTATGTCCAACCATGTCCTCAATTTTGAAATTTCTTATTATCTCTTTAAACATTTTCTATGCACCAAATATTATCAGATTCAAGAAACGTGTTATTTTATTTGATTAGATTGATAATAGTGCATATAGTCCTTGACAAGCTGAAGTCGTGAATTTATTATTTATTTACCTGTTACTTTCTTGGCATAGCAAACAAATTGCTTTGTTTCTTCAAGATTTTAAATTGCTTTGGTCTACTAATCTTTGCCTTAGTGTGACTTTGCCATAAGCTTCAAGATTTTTATTAGTGGATAATTCAAAGATTATTATAGTTCATCTCTTGTAGGTTAAAATTGCACATAATAAATAAGTGATTTCTCCCCTACAATTCACCACATTGTTTAGAATATGATTTTAAGGAAAAATTCTAATGCAATGAGCAAGTGTTTGCATCCATTTTCCTATTTTTAAGTCACACCACTTTTCGAGTCAACCATATTGTTATTACGTCAAGAGGTGTCTACAATGGCATCCACAAGTCTGTGTAAATCAGTGCCACATTAGAGGCTGTTAGGTATTCAAGATTTGAAGAGAAATATGGAAAGCAAAAGTAAGAACATGTTACAAAGATTTTCACAATAAGAAGGCTCAATGACATCCCTGCTCATGATTTAATTTGTGCCTTTTGCATATGCAAACAAGGTTGCATTTGTTGTGACTTAGAGTAAGTAATCCTAAAATCTACTTGTAACTATTTTAAGCATGAGGTCCCATGAATTTTTATATTCCCACAAAAAAAAGATAGCTCTCGGCGTATTTTATATATATTAATATTTAATATATGTATGCTAGTATACTTAACATTGAAAAATATTCAAGATCTTTTTAAAACAAGATATCCCTTAACATTTTATATAGATTTGCTTAAGTAATCTTTTAAAATAAGTAATAATGATTTATAAAAATAAATATTAAGAAATATGTTAAATTACTAGACATAAAAAGAAATTTCTAAAATTTAGAAAAATAATTATGAAAAAACTTTTCTATTGCATATAAAAGTAAGTTTCTAAATTAATATAGGTAAAATTAAAAAATATTGAAAATGTCCTTGTGAAATGATTTTCTAATAATAGAGTAGAAATAAAATTATAAATGAATGAAAAAGATTGTTTTTAAAAAAAAAATCTAAATTGATGTATTTAAAATTAAAAATTAGAAAATTAAATAAAAAGGAAATATCCTAAATTTACTAGCACACGTAAAAATATTCAATATTTTTTTAAAAAATGAAAACATTTGAAAAAGTAAAAATCATTTATATTCTATTTTATTCAAAATTATATATTTTTACATAAATATTATAAATTTAAGGCTTTAAAGATTTTATTGTACAAAAACATAACAACTTAAATATATAATCTAATATAAAATATTTTTACAATAAGTGCACATCTAAAATCAATTTAAAATTAAAAAATTAAATAAAAAAAAAATTATTACATGTAGAAATGGTTTTTAAATTAATATATTTAAAACTAGCACATCTATCTTTAAAAGTTACATCTGAACTTAACTTTATCACATAATTTTTAAAATAATTTATATAACATTACTATTATTTATGTATTTATTATTGATTTAAACTAGGTTATGATTATGATTATGATTAACATTGAATTATGGTTAGGATACAATTAGAATTATAAGATAAAGCTTGGAGAACTTAGAATTAGGGTGATTGGGGTTAGATCAAGGTTACAATTAGGGTTAGGGTTCAATTAGGGACAGTGTTAGAATCAATTAGGATTAGTGTTCAATTAGGGTTAAAGTTCAAAAGGATTCAATAAGGATTCAATTAGGGTTAAATTAAGGTATTTAAAGGTTACTTTGTAACGCCCTGCCGTGCAAACCCCAAAGGAACTAATAAATACGCAAAAAAAAATAAAAAAATTAAAAGAACATATTAAATGTACTTAAGCATTCCAACATAACAATGTTCTAAGTTACACCACTAAATCCCTTGGTGTACACGAGGTGACATTACTACACTAACCCATAACAAGGATAATAGATTAATCAATAATTAAACAATTACGTAAACCATTCATTAACAATAACCACATTAATAAAAGCAATCCAAATTAAACCATATATGTAAAACATAAATGAATTAATCGACAAACAACACAACATAATCAATAATTACAAATGATAGTTCACAATGATTACATGGTCTGAATATACATTACATCAATATGATATTACAACATAATGAACATATAACAAATTACATCAAGATCCTCCCAACACACGTGGGAGTCGATACATCAACAAATAAATTACATCTGAAGTATGAACATACATCTAGTACATAAGAACACTAGATCAACAGCATCTGCCAAAACCCTGCAACAAAAGATACAACTACATCAGGAACCCAACGGGGTGCGAAGCACGTTCCACCCAACCACCCCTGTGCTGAGAGTTAACAAGGAAGAATCCCTGACCAAGCACATCAACAGTAACACAAAACTAACTCCATACCAGATAACATAACATCAAAAGACCACATAGAAACTAAACCACGATAAATCACCAAAAGACATAACAATAGACCACTTTCGAAACATAACATTAAATCACTTTATAGATGATACAACAGTAACTCATATAAACACATCATCAATAAGTTTCAACACATAATATCAAAGGACTACTTCCAGAGGACTTCAATAAAACGACACAACTGGAATGTTAGAGGAGAGTGTCATCGCATGGTTTCACATGGATTATCCAGACAACCTATCACAAGGTGTCGCCTCCATCTCTACATGGATTATCCAAACAACCTATCACAAGGTGCCGCCTCCATCTCTACATGGATTATCCAGACAACCTAGTTTAAGGTGTCGCCTCCATCTATGGTTCTCCTGACGGCCTATCTCAAGGCGTCGCTCCATAGGGTTACTCATGCGAAATCGTTAACCTTTCATGAATACAGGGCAACGAACTTGCCAACCACGGCCTTCTCGGTCCCCTTTAGTCTGTGATAACACTAACAGGCGGACGAGGCATCACAATTATCTTATTAATGTTTAAACCCCACCCACGATTAATTACTTAGATTATCACTGATTACTATAACTCTATGTGGGTTACCCTAACAACCCCTTTGTGCATCGGCCCCCACTTAGAGCCACTCTCTCTAAACACTCAATCACAAATATCCAACACAAAAAGATTGTACCAATAAGAAAATATTGAACCAATCAAATGGATCCTTCGTGAGGCATAACCATCTCACCCAATAACATATGAACAACATCCACACTACGGTACAATCCAAGTGCAAACTAAGGTCACAACCACAGTCAAAGCATAAACCCATCATCCAAATACGAGATCACAATTACGCATTAATATCCCCGCCTCTAGAAGTCCTAAACCACAACTTAAGTTCCTATAATAAGATAAGCTAACCCTAGGGTTTTCCCACACGACACAAACCCGAATAAAAAGAAACCACAATTAAAATAAACGAACAACCTCGAGAGAAAACAATTATATAATCAATACCATAAAACTCTTTTAAACAAACAACACATTTCACCAATTAAATAAATCAATTACTCGAGAAGATTCGATTTAATTCAAAGCATAGATAATTTATTTATAGTTTGCACGACTACACTATAACATTGCAATTTTCCCAAAGTTATCATTTTAAATTCATAAACCCAACATATGACTTTATATATATATATA
Organism: Sequoia sempervirens; assembly: GCA_007258455.2. Taxonomy (NCBI): domain Eukaryota; kingdom Viridiplantae; phylum Streptophyta; class Pinopsida; order Cupressales; family Cupressaceae; genus Sequoia; species Sequoia sempervirens. The sequence goes on from VDFB02293678.1 coordinate 8,279, forward strand.
TATATATATAAATATATATGTATATATATATATATATATATATATATATATATATATATGTATATAAAATAAAACCTATAAATTAAAATCATTTTACAAAAATATATTATTAAACCAATAAATAATATGTTGAACAATTTACCACAGTATATAAATATATATATATACACATAAATTTATTATAAAAAAAAAATCGAATTAAGGTTCATTTGAATCCAACTAATATAAAAAAAATTTTAAAGATTGCTTCGGTGGTTAGAGCATCAAGCCTCTTAAGGGAGGCAGCCCCCTACTAGGTTTGAGACAAAGAACAGTTTGCCCCTCTTTAGCCGACCAGAGAAGAGGGGGGTAAGTGGCATACACCGACTCACCCTTCCCCATATTTTATTTTTATAAAAATTTCTTTTATAATTTTTTTTTGTTTATTTATAATTTTTATTTTATTTTAGATTCAAACAAAGAACAACACGAATTTTGAAGCACTGTTTACATTTTTAAACTAGAAACGTACATATGATTTTTAAATGAACACAAAATTTTCACAATTAAATAAATATGTATATATATATATGTGTATTTTTATATTCATTCAGATATATATACATAGTGTATATATATATATATATTTAACCATAATAATAATTAAATAAAGAACACCAATCTGTTTTATATCAAACACAAATCCAAATCTGGGCATGCAAATTTAACCAATGACAAAAATGATTTTCTTTTCAAAACAATAAATTTCTCTACTAAACTATATTGAAGAATTTCGAAGGGGTTTTACTAAAGTTTTCCACAAACGATTCAAGGTTTTCATACGAACAAATTTCAAACCACATAACTTCTTTCAACGATTTTTTCAAACACAACAACCATATTTTGTTTATAGAACAATAAAATATTAATAGCTTAAAAGAAGAAAACCTGGAGTCCTTCGTTCGATGTAGAATCCCCTCTGTAGCCTCTTCTCGATTTCTTGCCTACAGCTCTCTTTTTAAATCTATCTTTCTTCAAAAATAATTCTTTTACTCGGAAGCACCAAAACAAAATATTTTTCTTTTCTTTTCTTTTCTTTTTACAGACGATATTCAGAAAAACCTTCTGTGTGTAAAAATTTCCTTCAAAATAAAATAATATAAAATTAAATAAAACTCATCATCTTTTTTTTTCTCAAAAATCCTCTTCTCTCATTGATCCTTTTTCTTGCTTTTAAAAGCACACAATTATCTACAATTTTAATTAAAATTTAATTATTTTCTCAAGATATTATCCACACAAGATTTTCTAATTTAATATTAAGAAAAAGATAATATCTAATTATCATCATCAATATTTATTTTATTTAATTATTTACACTCTCAATTAATTAAATAACTTTTTAATTTACAATATATTTAAAATTCCACATTTAACTAACTCATAATTAAATCAAGTAACAAGACAACATTAATTAATCTTATAAAATAAGATTAATTAAATAAACATTAACCATAAATAAAATAAATACTCAACAATCAAACCACACAACAACAAGGACAAAACTTCAATCATGACACAAACAAACTCACAACAGGACGACAAACTTGGGACGGGGACACTTCCAAATCAACCCCTTTTTTCAACATTTTACCCGTTGGGTTAATTTAATGCTCGCCTTGTCCTACCGAAGCAGGTGGAATCGAGACTTTATTCCTGCAAATCCTGCATCCAAATAAACATCAAGTAACACATATATATATATATAATCAAAAACATCATTTCGTGAGAAGGAGTTGCAGCGTAGCAGGACACTCGTAAACGAGTGGTGCTACACTGTCCTCTCACCTAAGCTATACTAACAATACAACATTAAATGTAAGGTAACAATTCTAACTAACTGATCACATCATAACTAATTACTAACCACGGCAGCACAATGTCTTACTAATCGAATTAAATATCACCAAACCAAACAATAAGGAGTATAATCGCAATCACGAAGCATCAATCAAAACCACATAAGTATCAAGTCCAAACAACATGAAGGGTATTACATACTTGGTTAGGGTTATAAGAAATAGCTTGGAGTAAAGATTACGATTAGGACTCAACTAGGGTTAGGGTTAGGGTTCAATTAGTAGTAGATCTAGAATTAGTGTTGCCATTAGAATTAAGGTTATTGCTAGAAATAGAATTATGAATAGAGATAAAATTATAACTATAGTTAGAAATAGAATTAGGATTGTAATTAGGATTATGATTATAATTAGGATAAGGATTAGGATTAGAATTCAACTAGGGTTAAGATTAAATTAGGGTTAGGGTTCTAAAATAAAATTTGTGGCCCACATTAGGGTTAGGGTTAGGGTTAGGGTTAAGGTTCAATTAGGGTTTGGGTTATGGTTTAGGTTCAATTAAGCTTAGAGTTCAATCAAGTTTCAATATTAATAAGATTATGGTCTAATTAGGATTTAATTAGGGTTATAGATAGGGTTTATATTCAATTAGGGCTAGGGTTCAACTAGGGTTAGGTTTAGGATTCAATTACAATTAGGGTTAGGGTTAGTGTTCACTTAAAGTTAGGTTTAATGTTTAATTTGGGTTATAGTCAAGGTTAGGGTTCTACAGTAAAGCCTAACGTTAGGGTTAGGGTTGGGATTCAAGTAATGTTAGAGTTAGGGTTATGATTATGATTCAATTAAGGTTAGGATTTAACTAGATTTTAATTATGGTTGGTGTGAGTTTTAGGATTGAATTAGTGTAACATGGTTAGCATTAAGGTTAGGGTTCAATCAGAGTTAGGATTTAATTAGGGTTAGACTTCAATTAAGGTCAATGTTTAATTACAATTAAGATTTAGTAAGGGTTCAAATAGGATTATAGTTAGGGTTCAATTATAGTTTAAAGTTAGGGTTAGAGTTCAATTAGGATTAGGTTCAATCAGGGTTAGAGTTAGGGCTATGGTTGAATCAAGGTTCAATTAGAGTTATGGTTCAATTTCAATTAGTATTCCATTTGGGTAAGGGTTAGGGTTCAATTTTGGTTATGATTAGGGTTAAGATTCTATAATAAAGCTCGGGGTTAGGTTTCAAATTTGGGTGGGGTTGGTGTTCAAATAGGGTAGGGTTAGATTTCAATTATAGTTCAAAGTTAGGGTTAAATTTCAATCAAGATTAGGTTCAATCAGGATTAGAGTTAGGGCTATGGTTGAATTAGGGTTTAATTTCGATTAGTGTTCAATTTGGGTAAGGGTTAGCATTTCAATTTAGGTTATGTTTAGGATTAGGGTTCTATAATAAAGCTTGGGGTTAGGTTTCAAATAAGGGTGGGTTTGGTGTTCAAATAGGGCTAGGGTTAGAGTTCAATTAGTATTAGTATTAAAGTTAGGTTAGTGTTACTGTTTAGTTAGTGTTAGGGTTATGGTTGAATTGAGGTTACAACAGGGTTTCCATTATAAGTAGGGTTAGTGTTATAATTAGGATTACAAATAGGGTTAATAATGGTTACAATTAGAATTAAAATTAGGATTATAGTTAGGGTTAGGTTTAGAGTTAGGATAAGGGTTAGGGTTAGAATTAGGGTTAGGGTTAAGCTTGGGTTAGGTTTGGGGTTAGGGTTAGGGCCAAAATTAGGATTTAGTTAGGGCAAGGGTTCAATTATGGTTAAAGTTCAATTAGGTTTAGGGTTTAATTAGGACCTTATAATTCAATTAGGGTTATGATTTGAGTACATTTAAGGTCAAGGTTTGATTAGAATCAAGGTTCGATTCAATTAGGGTTAATAAGGTTAACTACTAGGGTTAAGGTCCAAGTTATGGTTAAAATTAAATTAAGGTTAGGGTTATGGTAAGGGTTCAATTAGGGTAAGGGTTAGAGTTAGAGTTAGCTAAGGTTAGGGTTCAAGTATGATTACAATTTAGTCAGGGTTAAGTTTAGCATTCATTTAGGGTTAAGTTTAATGTTTAATTTAGGTTATAGGGTTAGGGTTCTACAATAAAGATTAGTGTTGGGGCTAGAGTTGGGGTTCAAATAATATTGGATTCAAAGTTAGGATTAGGGTTCAATTAGGTTTAAGATTTAATTAGATTTTAATTATGGTTAGGTTGAATTTTATTATTAAATTAGGGTAACATGGTAAGCATGAAGGTTAGGACTCATTTAGAGTTAGGATTAAATTAGAGCTAGAGTCCAATTAGGGTTATGTTTTAGTTATGCTTAGGGTTCAATTAGGGTTATGGTTAGAGTTTAATTATGGCTAATGTTCACATAGTGCTACTGCTATAGTTTAATTAGGGTTTTTTAGGTTATGGTTAGTTTTAGGGTTCTATAATAAAGCTTGGGATTAGGGTTAGTGTTGATATTCAAATAGGGTTAGGGTTAGGGTTCAAGTAAGGTTATGATTGAGTAAGGGTTCAATTAGGGTTAGGGATATAAATAGGGTTGAATTAGGGTAAGGATTTAATTATAGTTCAAATTTGGGATTAGAGTTCAATCAAGATTAGGGTTCACTTCGGGTTCAATTAGGGTTAGATTTAAGGTTAGAGTTGAATTAGGATTCAACTAGTGTTAGGGTTTAATTAGGGTTATAATTCAATTGGGGATCAACTATCATTAGGGTTCAATTAGGATTACAATTCAATTAGGGTTATAGTTTGATTAGAATTAAAATTGGATTCACTTATGGTTAAAGTTTATTTATAATTTTAGTAGGCTCAATTAGGGTTACAATTAGAATTCTAACCCTAACTCTAAGCCTAACCTTAATCTTAACCCTAAACATAATTCTAACTCTAAGCCTAACCCTATCACTAATGTAATTTTATCTCCAACCCTAACCCTAATCTTAATCCTAACCTAACCTTAACCCTAACCCTTAAAAAGCTACCCAAAAAACTAAGAATATATCCAAATTATGTACTCATCCAACAACAAAAGAAGAAAATATACAGACAATACAAACACATCATGGTATTGGTGAATCTTTTTTTCAACTACTACAACAGATGCAAGAAAAAATGATGCCTCAATTTCTATAATAATAGAAGACTATAATATTACTCAATTTGATGACATCTTTAGTGATGAAGAACTCAAATGCTTGCTATATTGGCTAAACTATACTTCATTGCACCTTATTTTAAAATTTTAATAAATGAATGTGTGTAAAAAAGACAAAATAATTGCTACTATTTGTAAGATGGGGTTAGATCATTCCTAGCCTAGATAAAGTGATAACCAACACCTCTAAGCTATAAATCGCACCTAAATAAGAGAAAACAAACAAAACATGAGTAAAATGAAAGCATCAAACCAAAATACTCCCCCATGCTTGCACTTGAATCACTTCTCTTGCTCTCCTATTTCTCCTTTTGCAATCTTTTCCCTCAAATTTTGAAGTAGAATTGTGAAAATACCTACAAATTGTAAGGAGAAAGTTGGAGACAAAATGGTTGTTAAGACAAAAATGGGAGAGGAAGGTTGCTTTTATAGACAACCATTTGAATGAATGGACGAGATTAATCTTCCAGAAAGATTCTAAGATTGATGGTGGAGGATTGATGCACCAAGAATATGTTATTCATGGAAGGGTTGTGACAGTTATGACGCTGACGGCTATGACAAAAATAAAGGTCGTGACAGAGATTAATGAGTATGGCATACCAAAAGGGAGGCATAAATAATTTATTCAAAATATTTATTTGAAAAAGGGAAAATGGAGGAAATGGACAAGTGGAGGATAAATAATTCATTCCAATTATTTATTTGAGGAAAATGAAAAATGGGCATTCAATTAAATCAATTTATAAAATCAATTTAATTAAATGGGGAGAAGTGGAAATTAGATACTAAATAATTTTAATTTGAATTAATTATTTAATGGGGAGAGGAATGACACATAATTAAATAATCTTGACAATTATTTAATTATAGAAGAATGAAAAGGTTGATGGATAAACAAATAATAATAATTTTTATTATCTAACTATAGGTGAATGATAAAAAGATAAATAATTAAATAAATAATGATTTTTTTAATTATTGAACAAAGGGAGTGTTAGCGACGCAATTAATTTATTTTAATTGATAGAGATAGAATAAAGATTAGAAAGTGAATTAATTAAATAATTAAAAATTATTTAATTAATAAAGGAATGCGATTAGGAATAACCAAATAATTAAAATTATTTAATTATCAACAGACAAGAACCAAGAAAAATGACGCTTGCAGACTTAGTACATTTTTTAGTGTCTACATTTTTCCCCTCTTTGACATAATGCAGTTCATCGTGTTGTGTCAAAGAAATTCAGTCAAGAGATGCCCTAGGATGCCCCAGTAAAATCAAGGTACATGTATGCCCCCTCAAGAGGATAGGTGGGTTCAAAGAACACGAATGTTCTCTCGAAATGGATGATAAGACTAGAGGATGAAGGATAGAAGAAATGTTAGCATGGAGAAGATGGATGTTAGTGCAAAAAAGGAAAGGAAGATGGAGATGAAAAGCTAGACGGGAAATGACAAGGGACCAACTTTCATACTTGTATATTTATCATCATTAGGCGTCAAAAGTGTCGCAAATGGAACACAAGCACCATGGTATGACATAGACCAAGGTGTGCAAGGTAACCATTTGTGAGAGACAAGCAGTCAGAAGATAAATTCAAAAGAGAAGGAATGCCCGACTCATACTAAGGACCCAATTATCCTAGTCTTTTTGCCAAGACAAATCGCAAACAACAAGCAAACAAAAGAGGCCATGATCCATCATCGTCCCTCTAAATCCCTTAATAGGACATCGTCGAGGTAACTAGTAACATGACCGAAGACCAACCAAAAAGATAAGCCAAATCCAAACCAACAAAGTGTTTGCCAATAGAGATAGTGTTTGTCGATAGTATTAATAAGATTGTTTGATGTGATTGTTTAAGTTGACCAAGATGATTAAATTGATTGATAGGTTGACAAGGATTGATTGATAATTGACAAAAGTTGACAAATCGATTTGATCTATAGGTTGACAAAGATTGATTGATAAGAAGACAAATTGATTTGATTGATTGTACCTAGTTTTAGGAAGGACACATCCTGAGTAAGGCAGAATTGATTGACAAGATTAGCAAGATTGATTGATTTGATAAAGATTGATTTATAGGGTTGACAAGGTTTGATTGATAATAATTGTGCCTGATCTCAGGAAGGACACATCTTGATTAAGGAAAAAATGATTGACAAGGTTGACAAGATCAATTGATTGCTTGACAAAGATTGATTGATATGACCAAGGGATGTGATGATACCTAATTTCAAGAAAGACACATCTTGTTTAAGGCAAGGAGCACATCTAATAAAGTTGATCAAGTGACAAGTGTTGACAAGACACCTAACTGCAAGAAGGACACATCCTGCTTTAAGGTGAATGACAAGGTTGACAAAGTCTAATCCTAGGAAGGACACATCGTGATAAAAGACAAGAAATAGGACCAAATGAGACAAATGACATAATGCCCCATTCTGATACAAGATCAATGACCAAATTAGATGATTCACAATAAGACGATTGACTGATTGAAGATGAAAGATTTTGTTTGTTATGCTTGTCTATTGATTCATGATTTGATTTAAATGATGATTGCTTGTGGACCCAGAACAAGACTAGACTCAACAAACCCTAAAGGACTGACCTAGGTGGTCTTGGGGGCTCATCGATTGATGGCATTTCCTACATTATACACGTAGAGACCTCATAGTTTGACACAACTTGGCTTTGCCTTATTTTGACAAAAGACTAAGTCATGATTTTATTTGGACAACCTAAAAGACTGACCTAATGTCTCGGGGGCTCATTTAAGATGAGCCTTTCCTATGTAGCAAATGTGCAGAGACAACGTAGTTCAACACTACTAACACAAACTGACTCAAACCCAAACTCTATTTTTTGAGCTTTTGAAGTTTTCTATTGTTTTTGGATTTTTGAAGGTTTTTTTTATTTTTTTTGGATTTTGATGTTTTCTGATTTTTTTGGATTTTTTGATTTATTTTGGATTTTGATGTTTTCTAATTTTTTTGGATTTTGAAGTTTTCTATTTTTTTTGGATTTTTGAAGGATTTTTGAAGATGATACCATGTGTTATTTTCCCATGAAGAGGTAAGTCAAGGAATTGCCCCTAGTCAAGTACGAGACCAATTTATTATGTGTGAGGGGTAGCAGCAAATGCGAAGAATGATTAGGATGCTAAATGTTAGTGGTTCTCAAGCCATGGAAAGGATGACGAAGCTTTATTATGAGCAAATGACATGTGAAAATGAATGAGGGGAAGGATAAAAATCTAGATGGTGTGATAGTAGACGAAGGAGCACAAACTGACTACACATGGCGCCTATTTTCCAAGTTTTCACCATGGTACTTATCCAAAGCGCTGCTAAAGTGGTTTTCACTTTTGGAAAAATTATTTATGTTTACTTTTTTTTTAATTTTTTGATTTCTTTGTTGTCACCAAGACGCCTGCTTGCCAAGTTTTCATCAGGGTGACTATTTTTTTTATTTTTTTGTATTTTTTTACTTTTTAAAGGGATACTCTGAGAATCAAGTGTAGTACTTACGAAGGTACATGTTGATAATTTTGTACAATGGTTCTCCTTCTGGAGTAGAAAGTTGATAAGCACCTGATACATATGATGTTGTAATGATATAAGGTCCCAACCAATAAGGTTCAAACTTTTTGAGCTTTTCTCGTTCTGCCTGATTCTTCAGATTTTCTTTCAAGACTAAGTCACCAATGTTAAGCTTCTATGTCAAACTTTCTTATTGTAATTGCGTCAAAGGAAATTTTTATATGCTTACAAGTGTGCCAAAGCATTATGTCTTTTTTCATCTAGTAACTATGGCTCATGTAGACGGGATACACGATATTCTTCTTGGTCAATTAAGCCTTGCATAGAGAATCTTAGGGATGGTAACTCGACCTCTATAGGAAGTATAGCTTCGGATCTATAGACAAGGGAATATGGTGTGGCTCTAGTAGGAGTGTAGACACTAGTACGATAAGCCCATAAAGTAGGATTGAGTTGCAAATGCCAGTCATGATTAGCGTCATTGAAAATCTTCTTTAAGATTTTTAGGATGGTCTTATTGGATGCCTTGGCTTGGCCATTACCTTGGGGGTAATATGGAGTAGCAAAGTGGTGTTGGATATGGATTTTTTCACAAAGCTCACAGACATCTTAGTTCTTAAAAGGGCGACCATTATTTGTAATGATGGATTGCGGGATACCATGGTGAAAAATGATATAATTCAGGATGAACTTGGCTATCTGCTTTCCAGTAATGTAAGTCAGTGGGATAGCTTCGATCCATTTTGTGAAGTACTCAGTAGTGACAAGGATAAACTTATGTCCATTATAAGAGGTGGGATGGATTTTTTCCTACAAGGTCAAGTCCCCACTGAGAAAATGGCCAAGGCAAAGTAAGCAACTGTAATTCTTGAGCTAGTGTATGTATAAGATCTCCATGAATTTGACATTGGTGACATTTCTTCACAAAATGATAAGCATCATGTTCCATTATAGGCCAATAATATCTTGTTCTTATGAGCTTTTTGGCTAAGGTCAAACCAATAGAGTGAGCTTTGCATATACCGTGGTGTACCTCTTGTAAGGTTGTTTGTGCTTCCTTTGAGTTGAGACATCAAAGGAGGGTACTATCTAGGCTACGACAATAAAGGGTATCTCCGATGATGACATATTTGGATGCTTGTTGGATAAAGGTTTTGTGTTGGTTAAGGGACAAGTTAGGAGGGATAATTTGGTCGTGAAAGAACTGTAGATTTCTTTGTACCAAGGGGATTCAAGACCAACAAGTTCACACACAAGTTCAGTTTCAGGGACATAGAATGCATGGATCAATAGTTGTTCTACCAAGAACTCATATTGTGAGACATTATTGGGAATGTCCAAGAGAGATCCGATTTTGGCCATTGCATCAACCACTTTGTTTTGGATTCTCAGTATTTACTCAAAAGAAATATTATCAAGGTATAGTCTAAAGTTGTCTACCATCCACTTGTAGAGCATCAATTTCTCATCCTTGGTGTCATAATCATCATTGACTTGCTTAATCACTAATTGAGAATCACCATAGACTTGAAGTTCCTTAATTTTCCATTTTATTGCCATTTAGAGTCCTGTCAATAATGCTTCATACTCAACCATGTTATTTGTGCATGGAAATGCTATTCGGTATGATTTGGGAATTGAATCTCCTTGGGGTGTAATGAACAAAATACCAGCTCTTGAACCATGACTCGTGTAGGATCCATCAAAATATAATTTCCATGTTGTCAGTGTTTCTATAACAAAGATTGATTCATCTTGAAAATTAGATATCAGAGGGTGGTCTGCTTTCACCGGTGCATCAACGAGTTGATCAACTATCACTTGTCCCTTTATTGCTTTGCGGTCAATGTATTCAATGTCATACTCACTCAGAATCATGACCCACTTAGCTAGTCTTCTTGTTAGTGTTGCTTTGCTGAGAAGGTATTTTAGAGGATCAATTTTGGCAATCAATTTTGTCTTGTGATTTAGCATGTAATGTCTTAATTTCTATGTTGTGAATACCACTGCTAGACACGCTCATTCAATAGGGCTATAGTTTAACTCATATCCAACTAAGGTGCGACTGATGTAATATATTACTCTTTCTTTGCCATCATTGTCATTTTTTGCTAGTAATGCCCCCAGTGCTGCTATAGTTGTTTTCACATATAGTATCAAATGTCTTCCATCAATAGGAGGAATGAGAAATGGTGGAGTTAATAGGAAATTCTTGATCTAATCAAATGCTTCTTGACATTTCTCGGTCCAATTAAATGGAATCCCTTTTCATAATAGATGTTGTAATGGATGGGTCCTATTTGGTAGCTAAGCAATGAATCGGTGGATTGATTGTAATCTTTCTTGTAATTTCCTTAACTGATTGATGTTGGTTGGTGGTGGCATGTCCAAGATAGCTTTTACTTTAGTGGGATCAACTTCTATCCCTTTGTGAAAGACAATATATCCTAGGAGTTTTCCTGCTTGGACCTCGAAAACACATTTCTTTGGATTTAGCTTGAGTTGATATTTTTCAAGTTGGGTGAAAATCTTGTCCAATACTGCTAAGTTTCCACTTCGTTCTAGAGATTTGTAGAGAATTTCATCAACATAATCTTCCATAAGGACATGCATATAGTCATGAAAAATAGTAGTCATGGCTCTGTAATGGGTAACTCCAACATTTTTCAGTCCAAATGGCATGACATTCCAACAAAAACTTCCCCAAGTGCATGTGAAAGTTATCTTTGGTTGATCTTTCGTGGCAATTCTTATCTGATTGTAACCCAAGAATCTATCCATCAATGATAACATTTCGTATCCGGCAGTTAGATTACTATGATGTCAATGTTTGGTAGAGGAAAATCATCTTTGAGACAAACTTTGTTGAGGTCTTTGAAATCTGTACAAACTTTGATTTGGCCATTTGGTTTTGTGACAGGAACTAGATTTTATATCCACTTTGCATAATCAGTCGAGCGAATGAATCCAACGTCCAAGAGCTTCTTTAGTTCTACCTTGATAAGGAGTGCAATCTGGGGGTGCATTTTTCTCAACTTCTATTTGAATGGCTTGGCATTTGGTAGCAGTGGTAAGTGATGTAGAACTAGTTAAGGATCCAATCTAGGCATATCAACATATGACCATGCAAAATTGACTTGTCTTTCTAAGAAGAATGATATAAACTTGGGTTTTTCCTTGATGGTCAATGATGTTGCTAACTTTATGATTCTAGAATTGTCTTGTGTGCCAATGTTTACTTCTATTTTTTCTATAAGCAATGAAGATCTCTCTCGGTCTATAGGGAGACAGTCTAGTCCTCCATCCTCGGGTGCCTCAAAGAGGTTTTCACCTTCGGACACGTCCTTTATTTTTACTTTTTCACTATCAGCGGGCGCCTTTCGATTTTCACCTAAAGACCTATTATTATTTTTTTTGCTTTTTTCATTTTCACTTTTGCAACTAGAGGAAAGGACAACCTCACCAAAGTATGTTGCATAATTAAGTTCTATGGAAAAGCCAACTTTATGATCCCCACTCAGTATTCCCTCATGAAGTCCCATGAACTCAATAATGGCTTCATCGTTCTTGAAAGTGTCCAAACTTGGTGGTCCTTATTGATCCCAATCTATGAGTTGAGGGTAGACAAGAGGTAAGCCATCATCAGTATTGTCAAGGGTCATTGTGTAGGTAGATAGGGTAAATACAGAAGTAGAGTCATCACGTTCCCAGGAGGTTGGATCAATGGATTTCCAAAAGTAGTGTTGGAGCCATTCTTCTTTTGTCAAAGGAATTTTTGGATGGGTACTTGGTGGATTTCATGAGGAATCAATGATAAGAATTTGGTCAATTTCCCCAAATAGTTTATCAAGGTACATGAAAGTGGTGGACGATAGGGAATCCCATTCACATTCATTGGAATCGACATAATAATCCCAAGGGTCCTCATATGTCTTAATCTCATCAGAAGCATTAGCAACTGCACTCGAGGGTAACCTAATACCCCGGATAATCACTTTTACCGAAACAAACCCTAACCCTTGGTTACTTATTAACTTAGGAGGTTGTAAAGGTTCCAACATTCCTTGCTTATTTAGGCCAAGGCTGCTATGTCCATCATATCCTTGTCACTTCATTATTTGGAGCCCTTTTAGATACTGTTCAACTGGAAATTTCTTAGTTTCAATGTCCTCCTCTTCTTTGTACAACCATGTGAGAATATGGTCATCTAGAGATTCTTTAGCAAGTTCCCCCCATGTAGTGAAGGTGGTAGGGGGATTACAGATGATAACCTTAGGCTGCATGGGATGTGGTTTTCCATAATACTTTGGTGATTTGGGTAATTTTCCAATGAAAAAGAGAGTCTTCATATCATATTCTTTGCATCCTTTATCTTGAATTTGGATCTTGGGCATGGAAGGTGTGATGAATGGGTTAGATGATTTGACAAGAGTGGATGGATCATTGTAGTGAGATGGAGTGGTAGATGAAGTGGAATGTGAGGCCTCTTGATTGATGGGCACTTGATGTTCAACGGTTCCTTTGAGGTTGGAACAATATTGGAAAGGATCAGGGTCACCTGGAATAGTGATTTCAGTGCCGTTGTGTGGGAACTTGAGGCATTGATGGTAGGTGGATGGAATAGCCCTCATGGAATGAATCCATGGGTGGCCAAGGAGAAGATTTTAATGCAAATCTAGATCCAAGACATGAAATATTGTGTTTTGTATTGTTGGTACAACTCTTACAGGAAGTGAAATTACGCTTTTGGAAGAACGTTCAACATTGTCATAAGCTTTGATCAAAATTTTCTTGGTTTGGTCAATACAATTCTCAGAGTATCCCAATGCCTTCGCCAATTTTAGTGAGCAAATATTCAAACCTACTCCACTGTCTACTAGGACTCGTCTGATCTTGTGTGTATTAATGCATACTTCTAGGTGTAGGGGGTTGTTATGATAAGATTTTGGTGCAGAAAAGTCTTGTTCAGAGAAGGTGACATGGTACGACATAGCTAGGTATTCAATCATGGCCTAAAATTCATTGACATCTAGGTTTGCAGGTACGAAGGCTTCTTACAAGGCTTTATCAAGAATGGCTTTGTGTTGTGGTGAGATGAAAAGGAGCTCCAAGATAGAAATTTGTACAGGAGTTTTCCCTAGCTGCTCTAAGAGGTTATATTAACCTTTTGGTTGGGGATTTGCAGGTGGACCTGGAACAGTTATCTTGGTTATGCGAGTGGCAACAACATAATTTGATTTTGGCTTGTTTATGGTGATAGGGGCAATGAAATCATCAAAGGGTGTCACATTAAGGATGATAGTGTTATAATCATGTTTGACAGCTGCATAATTGGCATTATTGTTGTTGTTCCCTAAACTGGAGGCTTTTCCTTTATCATGGTCTTGCAAGGGAGTCTTGAATATGGTATGATCAACATTGGTTTTGCCTTGTGAATTATCAACTAAAATGGTTCCATCTTCAATAAGGTCTTGAATGATATTCTTGAGCATCCAACATCTAGGTGTCTTATGCCCTTTTGAATAATGATATTCATAGTATTCATCTTCTTTCCACCAATCAAGTTTGATCAATGAAGGTTCATAATTTTTGGTCTCCAATAGTGTCATGACATTAGATTGCAAAAGTCATTTGAGGATGATTCAATAGGTTCACCCAAGGGGGTGTATGTTCTCTTGATGTGGGGAGGACCTCTTCTTTGTTGATTGTTTTGGACAACATTTAACATTTGGTTTTGGTCTTATGTTTGGTTGTTTGATGTACTAGATGTGTTCGATAAAGAAGGACCGTTAATTTGAATGATTGAACCTTTGGTTATTAGTTTGACATCAACAACTCCATTGTTTGTGACATTTTGTTTCGAGACCAGTATTTGCTTTTGTCATTGTTGGGTTTTAGATTTTCTCTGTTTATCTTGACCAGTCCTCTGGAAATAAGACCTTTCTCAATAAGGACACCTTTCTCAAGAATCTCTTCAAAGGTTGTGTAACATTGGATTTGAATTCGACTCATCAATTATCCGTTAAGGTTTTCTACAAACATGGTGACAAGTTGTCTTTCAAGAATGTGACAAGGGAACTTGCTAACCAAACCCTGCCATCTTTAGTAAAACGAGGTAAGTGATTCCCCTTCCTCTTGTTTGGTTGTGCCTAATGTTGCAAGGCTGACATCGTTTTTAGTGTTGAAGGAAAAATGATTGATGGATTTGTCAGCTAGTTCACCCCATGTTTTATTTCCTGAAGGAAGGTGTGCAAACCAATCTAAGGCTGGCCCTGTGAGGCTTTGCAAGAATAGTCTCATCAAATAGGTAGGGTCATATGAGACTTCCATACATGATGTGTTGAATTATCAAATGTGCTCTATTGGGTCCCCTATCCCCTTATACTTAGGCAAAGGTGGTGTTGTGAAATGAGGGGGAAAGGGTGGCATGTATAGATTTTTGTCAAATGGAAAGGGGCACAATTATTCAATGGAATAGGTCTTCTTGTTGGTTCCCAGTTGCATATTTGTCATTTTTTGTTGAAGATTTTTGCACTTTTTGTATCAAAAAGTCAAAGGTTGGTGTTGTATTGTTTTGGTTTGGTGTCATGATGTTGGTATTGAGGTCGTATGTGGGATTCGAATTGGGATTGATGATTTGTGATGTGTGACCTTGATTGTCATATTGATGTGTGTTGTTTTGATTTGGGATGAAGTTGGTATTTGGGTTTGTTCTAAAGGTCATATTTGCATGTGGTGTGGTGTTCTGGAATTGAGGTGTAGACCCTTGGTTTATGCCTTGGTTTTGAAATTTTGGTCCTTGATTTGCATTTTGAGAGGGGGGATAGGTCCTTGGTTGATGTTCTGACATGAAGGTGTAATTCCTTGGTTGAAAATTTGACATGAGGGTGTGGGACCTTGATGATATTTGAAGGCACAGGTCCTTGGTTGGTATTTTGAAATGAAGTAAAGGTTCCTTGGGTAGAATTTTGGAATGATGGAAGAGCCCCTTGATCAGTGTTTTGGAGTGATGGGATTAATCCTTGATTAGTATTTTGATTTGGGGTCCTTCATGAGACAATGTGAACCCTTCTAGATTTAGTTGGTGGATTTTGACATGATGAAGGTGCACCTTGAAATTGGAATGAGAAACCTTGATTTGTGTTTTGAAGTGTGGGTTTAGGACCCTGGTTTGCGTTTTGATTCAAAGGGGTAGGACCTTGTGATGTGGAACCCTGATTTGTGTTTTGTGGTGTGAGTTTAGGACCTTGGTTTGCATTTTGGATCAAAGGAGTATGACCTTGAGATGTGGAACCTTGATTGGTATGTTGGAAAAGGAGGTTTGTAAAGGTCTTACCCATAGAATTTTAGGAATTTCCAAGTGTGAAACTTTGTCCTTGTGTAGTGATATTGGTTTCCTTGTTTCCAAATGTCGAGATGCTTGGGATGTGTGCAGTAGTGGTAGTCATGTGTGTATTTGTACCAAGAAGTATGTTTGGCATTTGTTGTGATGAGGGCATGCCAAATGCAAATGGGTTTTTTGTTTCTTTGTCTATAATGGTTGATACCTCAAAACCTTGAGGTAATTTGGCCCCCTTTTAGGTAGTGCATAGAAGTATCTGTTAGGGTATGCACTAACAAGTTGAACAATCATATGCTCAAAATTCTTGGGTCACTATAGGCTTCTTCAATTTCTTCTTGGGTCAATTGTCTATTGAATTCTCCTAGGCTCGATTTTTCCCATGTTTGGTCTCTTGGTGGCGTGTCTCTTGGAGGTGTAGAATGATTTGAATCTATTCCAAGGGCAGTGTCATGAAAAGGGTTGATTGAAAAATCCATGTTCTTTCTTTTGGTTTGGGACCTTGTTTCAACCATATGAGACTTTTGCAAGTTGGGGGATAATGCAAGATGGCAATGAAACTATGCTATGTTTTTGGATTTTCTTGAATATAAAGATAATGAGGCTAATGCAAGATGGGGATGAAGCTAATGAATGTTAAAGCATGCTAAAGATTGATTGAAGACCAAGGTAATAATGCAACTAAAGTTAAGATGAAGATAAGCTATGTTTTTGTATTTTTGGGGTATAAAAATGTAGAGATAATGATGCTAATGGATGCAAAGATAATGATGCTAAGGCTAAGGTAAAATGAGGTATTTTTTTGTATTTTTGGGATAAAGGTGCAAAGTGAAATCTAGATAATGATAAATTCTATGGTGTAATGAAGTTAAGCTAATGCAAAGGAATCCTAAAATTTTAAACAAAGGATGACAATCAAGCCAATGTGAACCCAAGGTAGCAATTCCAAATGTCATTGACCATAAGAGGATAATTTTGACAAAGTAGAGTCAAGGGTAGGACACAAGCTTAAGAGTCAAATTTGATAGGGTGACAATGATAAGGATTGACAAGGTGAAGGATAATGGTCAATGAAAAATAAAATATGAAACCAAGGATTTCCCAAAAGCTCAAAGGTCTTCCTATGTTCAAAATTAGAAGGTCAAAATGCAACCTAAGGGCCAAAGTTTAATTTATGCAATGCAAAGGATGGAAGTATGTAACCTATAATGCAATGTTTCCCTAAATGGAAATGCTAGAATGAACTGGTGAATCTTGCAAGTCTCTAGTTTATCAGTCAAAGGTCACTATGAAAATGATTTGATTAGATTTTGGACAAAAAATTTAATTTTTTTTGTTTAGTAGACAATTGTGGCTCTATTTTCTACAAATGCATCACACAATTGTGGTTCAACAAATGCGGTTCAGGCAGACAGTTGCATTTCCAGAATGGTGTCTTCGTAATTTTGATGTTTTTGAACTAGTTTTTGATGAAATTTTGATTTTTTTTATGAAATGTAATTGGAAAGCACAAAAAATAATATCAAACACTTATTTTTGGTTTGGTTTGGATGTGAAAATGTTTGATTTCAAGACAAGAAGCACAAATCCTATGGTTCGCAAGGACAATATTCACTAGGTTCCCACTTGGATTTCTCCAACCGCACCTATTTAGAAAGGATAGCCTAGGAACTTGGTAGCACTAGATCCCCCTTATATGATACTCACTTCTCAGGCATACCAAGTTTTGAATTCCCTAGAGAGTAATTTGGCATCTCTACTTTGAACCATGAAAATGTGGGACGACTTCAAAGGTCCGACCTCCTGCACCAGCAAATAGAAGGATTTTGGCTTCTAAAACAAGAGGTGTCTAGTAAGGGAATTAGGTTCAGGGGGTGTTGTGATAAAATCCCTCAAGAGGTCTCCCGACCCTTAGAACAAGGGCTTTTCACATAATAAAGATACTGTGGGAGAGCTATCACGTACTGCTTCCCATTGATTACAAACTTTCCTTGCAATTACAGATTTATATAGCGGTTCGAAAGGACTTGGCTTTAGCCCATTACCACTTGGGTCATTCCCTTGGGGGGAGTACCTCTTTTCTTACAAAGGTAGGCCCTCTAATGGGTAAACACAGAAATAGATGGGTCTGGTTTTTTATCACCGAGTTTGCACAAGGTGAGAGCATAATACCTACCATCTTACAAACACAAAAAAATATTGATTTATTTACCCCCTAGTTAAATCTATGCGAAAGAAGACAGTTGTTCTTTTTAAGCACCAATTGAAGTGTTTCCTATACTAAAAGACACTAGGTTTTAAAAATTAGATCTTCAAGAAACGTCTTGCATTAAAGTCATTAGTAGTTTTTTGATTTTCAATCTTTGGCAAACGTGTGTTTATGTTTTCACCTTTCGAGTCTTTGACATGTGAACTTGCAAAAAAGCCCAATTAGCAAAATTAGCCACAAAACTAAAATTAAACTAAGAAAAAAAATTAACATTTAATCTAAAATCTAAATTAGAATTAATTCTAAAGTAAATTAATCCTAAAGTAAATTAAATCTAAATTAAATTTAAACTAAAAATTAAATCTACATTCTAAATTAAATCTAAATTAAAAACTAAATCCAAATTAAAAATTAAAATTGAATCTAAATTAAAAATTAAATTAAATCTACATTCTAAATTAAGTCTAAATTAGAAATCAAATCTAAATTAAAAAGCTAAATCTAAATTATAAATTAGATCTAAACTAAAAGCTAAAAGCTAAATTAAAATTAAAAGTTAAAAACTAAACTAAAAGTTAAAATCTAAATTCTAATTTAAAAACTAAATCTAAACTAAATTAAATTAAAACTAAAACTAAAATTAAAATTTAAAGAAAATCTAAAAAAACTCTAAAATCTAAATGAATTCTAAATTAAATCTAAAAGTTGTGTGAGGGTGAAGAATCGTTAGACGAAAACAAAGATAAAAAATGTGATTGAAATCAGAAATCTAAGCTAAGTTCAAACACATTAATCTAAGATCTAATCCTACACATACAAAATGAAACTAAGCTATTGAAAACATAATTAGGAAATATATGATTACCAAAACAAATGCAAACAATAAACATAGTTTTAGTATCTCGTAGTGGAGTGTATTCGCTTGATGTTGGATTGTTCTTATCATCGCGAAGCCTCCAAAGTTCGTGTACAAAAGCTGGATGAATGATGCTTGGTTGATCAAAAAAGGTTGAAGCTCTGTCAATGGTGATTGTGACAACACTTTGTTGCATAAGGTATGTTGATTCTCTAATCCTTATTTGTGAGGAGAGAGGTTTGTTATATAGAAAAAAAGATTTTGAATCGATGATTAGGATCGCATTGTAGAATATCCAGATCAATGGTCAAAAGGTGTTGAGAGGATTTAGACATAAGAAGATTGTGCAAAGTTGATTGCACGATTTGTGTGATTGAGGAATAGATTGGCTAGTCAGGGTTTAGATTGATCAGTCAAGGTTTAGTTAGGAAATTGATGGTTTAGTTAGCAAATCAGATTGCTTAGTTAACAACCCATAATTTTCTTAATCAGAAAGTGGGTGAGGAATATGAATTAATTGATTAAATTAATTAATTATTTTTTGGAGTTGAACGTGCAAATCAAGTTTAACTTTTGCAAATAGAGTTGCATTAGTTTGATTTGATTTTTGATAATTGATTTGAATAGTTTGATTTGATTATTCAAATTTTGGAGGGAAAGTGTTATAACTAAATTATTATGATTTAATAATTTAATCAATTTAGGGGAATAAGGTGATTTAACGACGTAATTAAATAATCGGTGTTATTTAATCAATCAGGATGAAATAAAGTGAGATTAGTGTTGGAAATAGGATGCCATTTAATTGCAATCCTAAACATTATTTCATATATCTCCTAAGTCCTTGGAAAGTGTTCCCCAACACTAGGATTAGAAAGAGATTAATTATGAATGAAATAATCATGTTAATTGACATTTGTAATTAATTCTAAATGATAGGAGCATGTGAGGGCGTCCAAGATGAGTTCCTAAATAATAGGAGCACATAGGGCGCCCACATGGAAGGTGGAACCCACCTTGAGTTTAGTTAACTATTTGGAGAAAAAGATAACACTTCTGTAATGCATGTAAATATCCTAGAAGTTAGGGATTGAGGTTTACATGCATGAAGTTCCATTCAATTCAGCTCAAATCAGTTCAGTTTAGTTCAGTATGAGTTCAATTCAATTCAATTTAGATCAGTTCAATTCAATTCAGTATGAGTTTAGTTCAATTCAGTTCAGTTCAATTCAATTTAGTTTAGTTTAGTTTAGTTTAGTTATGGTTCAATTATCTTTAGTTCCATGTAGTTAGTTTCAATTGAATGCTAGTTGAATTCAGTTGACTTGGAATGCATGACTAATGACTTGAGTTGCATGATAGATAATAGGTGACTACTTTCAGTTAATAGAGGATGATCAGTCATGCATATTGCATGGTATTTGCATGAATGGTGGATGAGATATGTTTCAGTTAACAAAGATTGATTTGGACACACTTTGGGTGCCCAAGTTGGCTTCTTGGAGTTAACACTTTTGCATGATAAGATATTTCAGAAGGCTGAGTTAAGTGGGCCCATTATTGGGCACTAACTTTGAGGATAAGCTTTGAAGATATCTTCAAAATCAAGGTTGAGTTATGACTTTAGTTTGGGATGCCCAAATGGATGAAGCACTTGTTTTGACATTGTTCTTCATGGTAGATTTCTACTTGCAAGGAATAGGTGTAGCTTTTGTGAGATAAGGATTGAGCTTTGTAATTGTAACTCTTTGGAGTTTACAAGGTTGATTATTGTCTATTTATCTCAAGCAAGTTGAAGAGAGTTATTATAAATTTTTATTGTAGGTTATGAAGAAGATTTGTTGAAGGAAAAAGAAGCATCACAAGCAAGGATTGGAATTATTGTAATCTTATTATGAGATTAAATAATACATTGATTCTTGGTGGATTTTTTTCCTGAAAGGGTTTCTCCACAATATATGCTGTGTAACTTCTAATATTCTATCTAATTCTTCTACGACCTTCTGTCTTCATTCTACAAATGATAAAATGAATCTAGCCAGATAATCATTCACAAAGAATCTGTAACAAAGAATACATATTTAGATCAACAATCATAAAGTTTTACAAAGTATTAAGCTACATAATCACCTCAATTTTCAACATTTGGTATTAGAGCTAAGGTTGGGTAGAGTTTGGGATGCCTTTCTCTTAAAAGATTGAAGGTTTTTTGGCTATAGTGGGAGCTTTTATTATTTTTGCTATTGCTGATTTTGAAAAAAATAAATTTACAATGAATTCTCATTTAGATATTGAAAGGTTCAATGGATATAATTATGAAATGTGGAAACTAAAAATGGAGGATCTCCTTGAAGAAAGAGATCAATGGTTAGTTGTTAATAATCAGACAAAGTCACCTGCAACTATGTCAAATGAGGATTGGGATAAGCTTGATAAGAAGTCAAGAGGAACCATAAGATTATGTCTTGTTGATGTTATTCTCTTGAATGTTTCAGATGAAAATACTGCATATAAACTATGGAAGATAATAGGTGATATCTATCAAACCAAAGTCTTACTAATAAGTTGTATCTGAAAAGGCAGATGTACTCTTTAAAAATGAAAGATGGTGATTTTGTTGCAAATAATTTAAATGCTTTTAATTTTATTCTAAGTCAGTTAGCATCAGTTGATGTAAAGCTAGAAGATGAAGATAAATACATTTTGTTACTTTGTTCTTTACCAAAGTCTTGGGAAAATCTAATTGTTGCTATCAGTGGTAGTGGTGAAGATCCAAAGATGAACAATATAATTCCTACTCTCCTATCAGAGGAGATGAGGAGGAAGTCTAAAACTGGCTCCCAAGATGCCTTGTTTGTAAGAGGTAGGCCTAAGGAAAAGGAATTTAAGGCAGACAAGAAAGGAAAGGGTAAGTCCAAAGGACGGTCTAAAACCCCTGGTAAGAGTAAGGTAAAGTGTTGGAATTGTGGAAAACCTAGACTTATAAATAAGGATTGTGAGAGCAAGAAAAAGAGTTTTGATGCTTCTATAGAGAAATCCACAGATGATAGTAATGATGCATTAGTCATTTCTTCTAATATTGTTGTTGATAACTCTTGGCTTATTGATTCAGGTTGCTCCTATCATATGACTCCCAACAAGGAGTGGTTCACTAAGTATACTGCATATGATGGAGGGGATGTCTTCTTTGGAGACAACAACACAACAAAGGTTGTTGGCAAAGGAGAGGTAAAGTTGTGTTTCAGTGATGGTAGGGTTAAGACCCTTAATGATGTTTTACATATTCTAGGACTTGCTAGAAATCTACTTTTTGTCTCTAAGTTCAATGATTCTAGAATGCATGTGACATTCGACAAAGGTGGTTGCATATTGGTGAAAGGGAATATGTTGGTTGCTAAAGGATCTCAGATTGGGACTTTGTTTAAGTTGAATACCTCCAATGTAAATAATTTAGCCAATGTAACTAAAGTTGAAAATACATGTATGTTGTGGCACCATAGATTGGGCCACATCGGTGAGAAAGGTCTTAGGACCATTCTTAATAAGAAATTGGTTGACGGTATTCCTGATTATAATATTGGCAAAAATGACTTTTGTGAGCACTGTGTGTTTGGAAAGCAATCTAGATCTAAATTTCCTAGTGGAACAAATAAAGCTAAAAGATTATTAGAGATTATTCATTTAGATGTAATGGGCCCTATGGATATTGACTCTATTGGAAGATGTAGATATTATGTCACATTTATTGATGATGTCTCAAGATACACTTGGATCTATTTTATACATAACAAATCTAATGTGTTAAATAAGTTTAAAGAATTTAAGGCTTTGGTTGAGAAACAATCAGATCATAAGATAAAAGTGTTAAGATCAAATAATGGTGGTGAATATTGTTCTAGGGAATTTGATGATTATTGTAAGCATGCAAGAATTGTGAGACAGAAAACTACTCCATATACACCTCAAAAAAATGGAGTAGCATAAAGGATGAACCGAACCTTAATGGAAAGAGCTAGGAGTATGTTAAGTAGTGCTAAGCTAGATTGGTCCCTTTGGGTTGAGGCTATAAGTACTTCTTGTTATTTAATCAATAGATCCCCTAGTACATCTATTGAAGATAAAACTCCTTATGAAATGTGGTTAGGTAAGAAACCTAGTGTTGCACATTTAAGGATCTTTGGTTGTGGCTTTTGCTCATGTGCCTAATGAGAAGCGATCCAAGTTGGATCCAAAAGCACAAAAATGCATATTCATAGGTTATGGTGAAAATGTAAAAGGTTACAAGCTTTGGAATCCTCTAACTCAAAAAATTTCTTTATCTAGAGATGCGATTTTTAGGGAATTTAGAGTTTATTTAGGAGAAGAACAACCAAAGGAGAAGGATACTTATGGAATAGTGCATTTTGAGATAAATAATGAGAAGCAAGAAGATGCACATGTTGAAGAACAATTGGATGGATTGGATGAGGAGAGTTCTGTAAGGCCTAGCCTTTTTGTATGATAGATATAAGTACTTTAATTGCACCATTGGTATATTTCCTTTAGTGATAATTAGTGGAGTTAAAGGAATGAACAATACAACTTAAAACTAATGAGGAACATGCGATGTATATGGGTTTGAAACCTAACTAAGGTGTTGGTATTTGATCAATGTCATAGGATGATTATGTTAATTGCTTCATTCTATAATTTATGAGACCTTACCATGCAGAGTGACCATAAGGTTTGTAATTCTTATCAATATGTTTTAGACCCCATTTCATGAATCCAGATGCACATCAATTAGTGTTATATATAAGATAGTTCAATTAGCAAGGGTATAATGTATCGTGGAGAGGTATTAATCTAAGATAATTATTTTTCCCCTATATGATTGGTTTCCTAATATTTAGATTGAAAAATAAAAAAATAGTCAGCATGTTACTATTTATCAATGTAGAATTAGTAATTTTGTGACTCTTCAATATTGTCAAGGAGGGGTCAACCTTTCCATAAAAATTCATTATGCCATTGTAGTGCAAATTCTTAAGATTACAAAAGTTGTTATTTTGAATGTCATTGCTAATGTATTGTTGTCTCTCTAGAGCTAGAATATTTTGCATTGATTAACTATCTAGTTCCATATTTAAATAATATAGAGAAGCTATTTAATTGTAGAAAGTATATATAGTTATGTTATGGTTGATCAAGGAATGGTCACACGAATTGTCATTTTATTGTTGATAAAACCACTTCTATCTCAGTGCTCGTTTTAGGAGTGAAAGTGAAAATATATATATATAAGAATGTTATTTTGGATGCTCGAGTATTCCTTTTGAATATTCATGTTGAATTTAAACTACTATGTGTACAATTAGTGTTATAAATTGCTAACAACTAGTGGCAAGAAGTTGTGCTCAAGTATTGGATATTTGAGCTACAATCATTCAGGCAATGTACAATAAGCATGATCAAGGTGAGCAAATTTGATTATCTTCCAATTATTATTTTGATTTAAAAAATGTCTTTTAAATTAATTCTATTTTGGAGTATTGACAATGGCGAAGGTGTGCAGGACTATAAAACAGTCATGGGAAGGCGAGAGGATCACCAAAACCCTAATCGTCCTACTTCTTAGTGTGAAATTATGTGTTAATCATGTGATAGTTGAGTAATGTATTACGTCTTGTCTGGACCAGTAATTGTTTTAAGTTGTTGCGTCTTGTGTGTGGAACAATAATTGTTTTAGGTTGTGAGAAAAGTGTGTATTTGTGTTATGAAGGGAATGCAAAGAGTGTAGCCATATAATATTTTTAAGTCATGTTTAAGGGTATATTAAGGGAGTTTTAAAATCCCTACCCCGGTGTTTTAGGGTTAGGGCATTAGTGGTGGTGAGAAGAAGACCTTTTTGATATTATAAAAAAGAAGAAGGGGGCTGAAAAAACTCTACGGTGGAAGGAGGAGGAGAAATAGAGACAATGCAGAGGAGGAGAAATGGAGGCAATGCCAGTAAGAGGTAGGAGTCATATGATGTAATCTTTCTGTTGTTCCAGTAGTAAATGTTGTAGTTGCTGCTGCAAATTTCTGTGGTGGTTGTTTATGTTGCTACTGCAAGTGTTAAGGAGTAGGGAGCTAAAAAGAGTATTTTGTTGTAACATAGCTTGGTAAGAGTGTAGTGTTCCCCAGTGATGATATTATCCCTTCCATGTGTTGGTTATCTTCTTTCTGTGATAAACCTAGATGTTGTGTTTTGTTTTAAATCTCAGGTCGCACAAACCTATTTTTAAGGGTCCTTGGTGGTTACTCTTGGCTCGAGGGTTGGCTAGAGCTCTCTGTAGCTTGATGATGCCAATATGGAAGGGTGGTGAGCTTTTCCCTTCCCATTGGCTAGTTTGAGTTGTAGGTTTGATAGATGTAGCTAGAAGGTCCTCATCCATCGGCACAACTTCCAGGATTCCATGTAAACAAGATTGTGTTCAACAAGGAAATAGGTACCTAGTTATGCTGGAGGAAAGCTATAGGAAAGATAGTGGTAAATATGTGAACAAGAACAAACACAGTGTATAAATGTATATACATTTTCATTTAACAGGTTCTATGGAGTTTAAACTTAGTGTTTTCTTAAAATCTGCAAAAAAAAAGAAAAGACTGTATTGGAAAAGTTAATGGGTCACAATTTTTTTTTGGTGAATTTGGGTTGCATGTTCCCTTGTCTTCTTGGGACAACATGGAAAAATGTATGCACTTCTATATTTCACTATTTCCTTAACATCTGTTAGGACAACTTAAACTTAGCTATCCATTCTGTTTGAATCATGTTTCAACACGTTAAATCAGATTTGAATCATATTTTGGCACTTTAAATTCGATATGAGGTTTTATGGTTAGGAAATCTTTCTTAGAATTCAATACTTTCAAATGAATCCTGGTTAAAGGTTATTGGCATTATTTTCAGTTTGGGCTGTGAGTGAAACCATCCCTATCCTATGATCCAATCGATAAGCTAGCTCTGCCCATTTGTCTATTTATATTGTTCCTACAGCAAGCACCCACTTAATTTGAATGAGCAGGAATTAAAATAGCAGTAAATGCAATGTCTTTATCAAACCAAAATGTATCAAACCCAAAACAAATATGTATATACATAAAACCCCATTATGAGCCTTGAGGGGGCCATGGAATCTCCTTGTTAGGGCTTGACCCATGGCAGTTATGGTGTGGAGAAAACCTCATCTGAGTAACTGGTACACTAAAGCAAAATTTAAGAGGAAATAAAAAACAAAAAAAGAGAAACAACAAATAGTTGAACAAACTGCGATCCCTTATCTCCGTGCTCAGAAAATGGATGGCGGTCTGGAGAGGCAGTGAATGATATGGGCCATTTAAAACATTTTGAGTGTAACCCAGGATTACATTTAACCCCGGCTATAGAGATGGAGGCGCTGCATACTCATTGCCAATAGCTCAAACGTCCTCTAGCATGCCTGATCAAAAGAGCCACCGCCATGCCCTGCCTCTCTGCCCAGCTACGTGAAGTGAAGAATAGGAGGAAAATTTTAGGGTTAAGAAATGTAAGTATGGCGTTGATATTAGGGCACGCTAGATTAAACTCACGGATACCACGTTGGTGTTAGGGATTGAACATAGAAACAGTTGTTTGTAAAGCTTTGTTTTACCTAGTTAATGTTATGTTAAGCAGGCATAGGGATTACCCATCTTAAGCTTCAGAATTACATTATTAATGAGCATGGAAAATTAATTTAGAGTCCCAAAATAACAATAATAATGGATTAAAAAAAAAGGGGTTGCTAACTCCCCAATTTATGGAGCATTATGTTTATGGGAATGACAGAGAAAAAAAAAATGCATTACTGGATGCTCGTGTAAAAATAAAAAATAAATAAAAGAAAGAAAGATAGCGTAATATATATATACTGCAAACAGTAATTCATCTTAGTAAACAAAATTAATGAATTCAACGAATAAACTAGGAGCATTAAAATGGTAATATATAATTAGTAATTTTGGTAGGTGTTAGATGTTTCTCAAGGTTGACTGTTGCGTAAAGACAGTAACAATGCCCAATTTTCTCACATAATAACTACACTTGAAATTTATTTAGTTATAAATTTTTAAACATTTATCTTGGCCCGCATAATTACGAATATTAAACAAGTGACGCGAGCGTCGAGTTCTTGCCGAGAGGTAAAAGGCATGTAGCTAGGAGTTAGGAAAAGTTTAGAGATAGCAAGTAAGAATATAAATGTATTTAAATTTTGTAGGATGCATGGGGAACGTGTTCCATAGGGACATGTGAAATGGCTCATATTAGAATATGCAAGTGCTAATAGGAACAGTAGTGTTAGGTGGAAGATTGATAGGGGTAGCTCATTTGAGTATAAACTTTTGTAAGATTAATGAATGTTTTTTAATGTAGTGTGAAGATTAGTATTATATAAAGCTATTGATTTTATTATAAGTAAGATTTAAATCTTGTGTATGTAATATGATAAGATATTTTCGTGTAAAGAACAATGTAATTATATTACAGTAAATTGTTAGATGAGTGACTAGGAAGCTATTGATTTTATTATAAATAAGATTTTAATATTGTTTATGTAATATGAATAAAAATTTGTGTTTATATAATAAACAATAAGTAATTTGCAAAATTATAATAAAGAATCTTACTACCTAAGATTAAATTTGTGTATATATAACATAGAATGTAATAGTATAACTTATGAAAATGTGATAAGTGAAAAAATTTACGATAAATTCTTAGATGAAACTGTACAAAGGTGTTGATTTTATTATAAATTAGATTTGAATGTTGTTAATGAATTACGAATGAATATTTTTTTGTGTATATATTTTTAAAAAAAAATAATTAGAAAAGATATAAAGAATTTATTAGGTAAGATAAAATGCAGGTAGAATAAAATAATCAACATTTTTGTAGCACTTTGCGGATAAACATTAAATTATTATAATAATCTATAGTAAAATATTCTTATTATGTTTGTAACAATGCTTGATGCATAAAGTGTACATGAAGGCATGTAGACATTTAGCGATGTGCACAGAATGCACATAATAGTGAAAAGCATCGTCGGCACCAAAGGAAGCCTGAAAGCGTGATGAGGCTGAAATTGCATTTGCAGTATTAAATGAAAGAAAACAAGATAAATAAACTAGTTAGTATGAATGCATATATGAAAGGAAAGCATTAAAATATGGATCCATGTAAAGACATATGCATGCACGAATGTGTACATGTGTCCATTTAACTGGGTATGTTAAGAAGAATCTATATATGCCTGCGTCTATAAAGCTAGAAATGTTAGAAACAAGTTACAGCTTAAACAAGAAGTAGAAAAACATTATTGATTGAAACAAACTAGCAATACATTAGTGTTTGTGGAACAAGTGTATAAAGTATATCTAATGATGCATTTGGATGCATGGATACATGTAAATATTTGTGAAATCTGAATATACATTATAGTCTTAGAGGAATTGTCATATGAGCTTTTAGGAATCTGTAAGAAACAGGATTTAGAAAAGACGTTTTGAAAAGAACTCTTGAATAGAATTGTATTTTAACAATGAGACTCAATTTGCATTTGCAGTATGAAATAAAAGAAGACAGGGAAAATTTACTATTTATTAGCAATGCATATATCGAGGGAATACATAAATGTATGGATGAAGGTAAACATAAATGCATTGATCTATGTGTACATGTGTCCATGCAAGTTGGTAAGTAAACAAGAATGTATATATGCCTATGTGCAGAAAGCTAGAAAAATGTCTGAAACAATTTGCATTTGAGAGATATAAAAAGAACAATTATGATCGGAACAAAAGAATCATACATTATTGTTTTTTGACCAAGTGTATTAAGGATATCCAACAATGCACTTGAATGCATGGATATATGTAAATATTTACAAAAACTGACTATACATTTTAGCCTCCAAGAAACTGTGATATGTGCTCCTAGTTATCTGCAATAAACATGATATAGTATAAAACGTTTTCAAAGGAAGTCCTGAATACAACTCTATGTTGTCATAGTTATTTTGAAAGCCCTCAGTGTTTAATTGCATAACCTTGATATTTTTTTCAATTTTTCCTTTGGTATGGTGTGAATTTTGTTCTAATGGATGAAGGTATATTTGAGCTATAGATAGATAAAGATGTGTAAGGGTGGTAAAGAAGTATGAGTCATGTAAGTGGAACAAAGAGAAGGAATTGAGAGAATGATGTAATGCAAGTAAGGTATATAAATGCCTTATGGAAAGTATTAGATATGGGAAGGAACGATATGTGAAATTGGATGTGAGAATGAATGGCATGTAAATTATATGAATTTATCATCTTCGAGTTATACACTTAAAATTAAATGCAAGATATAAAAAATTGAATGAGTGAGTTGGATTGAGAAAAAAAAGGAATGTAAGACATTGGTGTGATGCAAGAGAAGCGTATAAATGTATTTTGAAATGTATTTGATTTGAGAAGAAATGATGTGCACGAGTGGAAATGGAAATGAGTGGATTCGATAGGGTATGAAGTGAACTTTTGTTCCAATCAAGGGTGGAAGAATTTGTATTTTGTTATTGGTTATGCTTTTTAAAATCATCATAGGGCTGAATGTCTCAATAGAAATATAAAAGAAAGACTAGTGTCTCATTTCTCACTCTCCTTTGGACTAAACAAAGTTCCAAGATCCTTGAGCTTGCTCGAAATGTGACAAGAGTTTAATAGATAAAAAAATATAATGATATTTAAGGATGCAAGAGTGAAAAGAGAAACAGCAATGAACATTAGCACCTTTACATGGGTGCATGTCCACATTTGCAGTAACAAATTTCCTTTATGACCCTATCGACGAAGCAAAAATGTATTATTATTTTGTTTGAAGTATTAAATGCAAATAATCTTAAACATTTGTAACAATGCTTGAGGTATGCATGTATAGATGTATGCATGTGCACAGAATGCAAAGAGTGTAAAGCATACATGACATGTGAACAAGAAATTTGAATGGAAAACAGTGAAATCAAGTAGAAATACAAATCTGTGAAAGCATAGTGATGCTCAAGTAGCATTTGAAGTAGGAAGCGAAAGGAAAATAGGGAAAACAAATTATATACCAGCAAAGCATATATCAAAGGAATGCATAAATATATGGATCCATGTGAACATTTGTGCATGGTAAAATGTATAGATGTGTCCATGTAATTTGGTACAAAAAGAACAATCCATAAATGCATGTGTAACCTGTTGAAATTGTTGTACAAACTTTAAAGCAAATGCATTTTCCCTTCTATTTACTTTCATTGTACATCTTAAATGGAACTTGGGTTTGGCATTGTTGCAATGCATTTGGATACTTTGATTGTAAAGTAATAGTTTAGATCATTTTAAGTGTTATTGATTCAAATCTTTCCTTGAAATACGAAGGATTCATTTGAGTCTTGTAGGCAATGTAAAGCTGTCCTATAGAGAGAGCTTTGGAACCAATGAGCTGTTATCAAGGATAGAGGAATACTGTTAAATATTGTGGTTATTGTCCTCATAGGCAGACATGGAAAATATGGAAACATATAGAAAGCAAGTTAACTCTTCAATAATCCCATGAAACATAGTCTTTGTATGCATCCATGCATACAGGTTTGCATGTATATATGTGTGCATGCAATTATGTATATATGAATGCATGTATCTATGTTGCCATGTATGTATGTGTATATATAACAGATTACTGTTGCATTTGCTTTAAATGCTTTTTTGTGGATGGCGCCAGCTAGCCATCCAGTCATATTGTGATTAAACAGTTAAGAATAAGTGCTAAATAATTGAAGTAAAATGACCCCATTTAGTTAGCAAATCAATTTTTCTCAGCCCTTTACATGTTAACTGAGAGTTTTGAAGCTTTTTTTGTTCAGTGGCAGTCTTTGAAGCTTAAATGTCACAGTATATGTAGCATTTTACCAAATAGCTCTATCATTCATGACCATTTAGGCAAGTTCATATTTTATTATTCATCCTTGTATTGTCCCGTATCTAAATAATTAGGCAATTGCTAGTTAGCCTTTAAGTACCTAGCAATTCAAAGAAAGAAGTGATTGCAATTAGCTTTGTGTGCATTTGAACTATCAATCAAAGGCAAGTAAGAAACAAGCCCTAGAAAACCATGTTGGTGTTAATGTGTTGAATAGCATGTATTTGTGCATGGGTGTATATGAATACTATGAGTTGTGATTTCTACCATTGTGTAGCGCTTACTATTACTCGTACAAGCAAGCGATATGCAAGTAGAATTCATAGTCCATAGCATCCAAATACATTGAAGGACAGATACAAATCAAGGTTGTTAGCATCCTGATAAGAAAGATGATGAGATACATCCAATTAATGTATGTCACAACATCTTATAAACAATAATTCCTATCAAACGCAGATGAAACCTTTGCATTTCAACACAAAAATTCAATAAACAATACTAAAAGTAGTTTAAAATATGAATTTATAATCAAAGTATACAATTGCCTTAAAGCACTATGAAACCCTACTTGGATTTCTTGTATCAGACAGACTAAAAAGTGAAAAGCAATATTTGTTAAATCTGGTTACACATTATAGGCTTGAAGAAACTGTTATACGCGCTTTTAGGGATCTGTAATAAACAAGGTTTACAAAAGGCATTATGAAAATAACTCTTGAATAGAACTATATGTTATGAGTGTTATTTTTGAAGCCCTCAGTGTTTATTTGCATAACCTTGATATTTTCTTCATCTTTTTCTTTGTTTGGTATGGTGTGAATTTTGTTGTGATGGATGAAGGTATATTTGAGGTGTAGATAGATAAAGATATGTGAATGTTAAAAAGAACAATGAGTTATGCGAGTGGAACAAAGGGAGTGAATTGAGAAAAGGGTGAGATGCAAATAAGCTGTATGAATAAGTTATGAAAAGTATTTGACATGGGAGGCAAGGATATGGGATGGTGGATATGAGAATGAATGCGAATGTAAATGGTATGAATTTATTGTTTGGAAGTTATATGCTTACAATTAAATGGAAGAAATTAAAATTTCAATGAGAGTGCTGGATTTAGTGAAATGAGGAACGCAACACATTGGTATGAGGCAACAGAAGCAAATAATTGGATTTTGGAATGTATTTGATTTGAGAAGAAAGGACGTGCAAGGGTGGAAATGGAAATAAATGGAATCAATAGGGTATGAAGTTATTATTTCTTGTAACAAGGGGTGGAAGAATGTCTAGTTTGGTATTGGTTATGCTTTTAAAAATCATCATAGGGCTGAGTCCGTCAATATAAACACAGGAAAGAGACCCATGTTGCATTTCTCACTCTCCTTCATACTGAACAAAGTAGTGAGATCCTTGAGCTTCCTCGAAATGCAACAATAGAAGAGTGGATATAAAAATATAATGTTCTTATGCATACATTATGGAAAAAATAAATATGGAAGAACATAAAAACAGAGAACATGTGAATGCTGATGGAGTGGAGAACATTAAATACATGGAGAGATAAATACGTAAAGCTAACCATAGGTATATGCATGGATGCATCAACAGACACATGTATAGACTGAAAACAGAACTACATGGAGAGATGGACATATGAACACATGTATACATGGATGTATGCATATTTGGATATAGGTACAAATGCGTATGTTACATGGAAGGATGTATTCATATACATATGCAAATATGGATGAATTCATATATCCATATATGCATGTATGGACAATATGCATAAATGTATGTCAACATATAACTTTTAATTTTGTTATATTGGAAAACTAGCACTATTCTGATAAATCAAGATTGGAAAATTAGCATTTAGCTGTTTCTATTTATCTGAATAGCTTTATAAATTATTGTTGTTATTGAAAATCAGTGAAATACGATTGCATAGATTGATTAAATAAACTCAAGCAAAGGCATAGTTTATATAACTGGTGAGTAGAAATACGTGCTACTTGAATGCAAATTAAATGCATTGAAATATCAGGAAAATGCGAACACATGGAGGATTGAAAATAATTGAAGCAAATGCATTATATGGCATGTGGGTGGTGGGGAAGGCACTGGAACTGCTTGACGGCCATGGGCGGCTAGGATACTTTGGCGATTAGCGGCCATTTGGCCAAAGACAAAGAGAAAGACCAATACATGGATGCATCAGTCCACACATGCATATATACATGTAACCATGCAAAATATCGAAAGATACATATATAGGTGGATGTGTGTATGCAATTCACAGATGCATATATGCATAAATCAATGTATACATGCACCCATAGATACAGTCATACATATATAGACAGATGCATGTAGAGATGGCAAGATATGCATAAATCGTTATATGCATGGCTGCATCTATGGATACATAGATACATAATGAAATGGAGGAAAAGACATATTTATATATGCATTTACTTAGGGAGTTTGATTCTGAATCCATATGCATAATTTTGATTTAAACTAGTGGCTGAAGGTACATAGTTTATTGAAACAAAATAAATGCATTGAATGGCATCTGACCAAAGGAGAAACTGTTTGGATTGCTAAACAGTCTTTGAATATATAACAATCAAAACAGAGAAGTAAGTATAAATATCCATGGGAACATTCCACATTTTGACCTTTCAATCAAAGTCAATTAACAAAGTAGCAGTGAGACCTACAGAAACTTGAAGGAGTATGCCGATAGAAAACTATATTTTGAACAATGGCTGGACAATCTGTTGACATTGCTCTAGAAACTTTGAAGCAAATGCATTTTTGCTTCTGTTTACTTTCACTGTACATCTTAAATGGAAGTCGGGTTTTGCATTGTTACAATGTATTTGTATACTTTGATTATAAAACAATAGTTTAGATCATTTTAAGTGTTATCCATTCGAATCTCTTCTTGAAATACAAAGGATTCATCTGAGACTTGCAGGCAATGCACAGTTGTCCTATAAAGAGAGCTTTAGAACCAATGAGCTGTCATATATACATGGGTGCATGAATCCATAGATGCATATAGACATGTATCCATGCAAGTTATTGATAGATGCATATATACATGGATGTGTGTATGCAATTCATAGGCGCATATATACATAAATGAAGGTATACATGTACCCATAGATACATCGATACATATATAGACAGATGCATAAAGAGATAACAAGAAATATGCACAAATCGATATATGCATAATTGCACCTATGGATACATAGATACATTATGAAATGAGGAAAAGGACACATTTATATATGCATTTATTTTGAGAGTTTGATTCTGAATCCATATGCATACTTTGATTAAAAGTAGTGGCTGAAAGTACACAGTTCATTGATACAAAATTAATGCATTGAATTGCATCTGACTAGAGGGAGGTTGTTTGGATTGCTATTTAGTCTTTGAATATATAACAATTAAAAGAGATAAAAAAGTATAATTATCCGTGGGAACATTTCACATTTTGACTTTTCAATGAGAATGAATTAACAAAGTAGCAGTCAGACCTAAAGAAGGTTGAAGGACTATGCTAATAGAAAACTATATTTTGGACAATGGCTAGACAATCTCTTGAAACTGCTTTAAAAACTTTGAAGCAAATGCATTTTTCGTTCTGTTTATTGTCATTGTACATGTTAAATGGAAGTTGGGTTTCGGATTGCTGTAGTGCATTTGGATACTTTGATTATAAAATCATAGTTTAGATCATTTTTAGTGTTATCCAATTGAATCTTTTCTTGAAATACCAAGGATTCATGTGAGTCTTGGAGACAATGCACAACTATGCTATAAAGAGAGCTTTGGAAGGAATGAGCAAGTAAAAGAAAACTGAGGAAAGAAAGTATATTTGCTCACATTGCTAATCTCACTGTGTGCTTTAAACCTCTAAAGTAAAAGAAAACTGAGGAAAGAAAGTATTTATTGCCTCAAGTAACTGGTTTCTGGTTCTGGATACTGTAATTATTGTCCTCATAGGCATACATGCAAAGTATGGAACCATATAGAAAGCAGCTGAACTCCTTAATAATCCCATGAAACATAGTCTTTGTATGCATCCATGTATACAGGTTTGCATGTGTATATGTGTACATGTAATTATGTATATATGTTAGACAGTATGTATTTGTGCATAGGTGCATAAGGATGGTATGTATCTCTAGAATTTAGATTGCATAGGTAACATGTAGTTCACAGTCATCTAGTTAGAGTAATATGATGACTCTGTGCATATTGGTATTTAATTCTGGAAGTTGATGTTTCCAAAGTTGTTTTTTTTTAATCTGGAAAGTAGTAAAGACATACATATATGCGTGGATGCATCTAAAGGTAGAAGAATACATAGAAACATAGTTACATGGATAGATAGATAGATGCATAGTAGGATACATAAATGCTTAAATATACATGTATGGAAATATCCATGGATTGCATATGAAGTTGCATAGATACTTATATCCATGGCTACATGTGCATATAGATACATGTATTGCAGTACCCATGGATACATGTAGAAGTGTTACTACAAGCAAGATGCATGGTTGCATGTGAGGCTTGTAAAGTTTGTATTTTTTTTATTGCTGCAAAGCAGTGTCATAAAGAGAGGTTTGGAACGAAAATTATGTCAACATGTGTGGTAATGAGAGTTTTCTCCTTGAACCTTGTTATATATTGAAAGAGTAACTAGCAATGCAAACAGCGGTCCCTATAGCCAGATGCCATTGAATGCATTGAGCTTGCACCAGTGCATTACGTACCTTCATCCACTAGTTTGAATCAAAGTATGCATATGGATTCAGAATCAAAAGCTCTTTCCTGTGAACGTATTGTAAATTTGCCTATGCATTTTCCTGGAATGCTTTTAACCGGCAGCATTGGCCAATCACATTTTGCCACTGATCATATTACTTTTTTGAGTACAGTTGCATTTGGAAGCTATTTTATATATTGGAAAAGTGGCATTTATCTAATTTTTCTATTAGTCCAGGAAATGGCTTTATAAAATCAATAAAAGTAAAATATCAAAATTAAATTAAATTAAAATCAAGTTCAAAGTTGGTGAATCCTGTCATCAGTGAGGTTCTGTGGTGGTGTTTGTGTTGTGAAAACCTAGAATCTACAATTGCTTTGAGCTTTCATGCTATGATGAATGCATAGAGGATAAAGGAATTATGTGACCTGTTATGGTTAATGTGCTCATAGGCACATATGCAAAATATGGAAACCAATAGAGGGGAAGCGAATTGTTCAAAAAAACTTGTCAAAGAAATGTGGTGAAAGAAATTGATTAAATAAATTTAAGCAAAGGCATAGTTTAAAAGGTAGCGGCTAGAGGTACGTAGTCCATGAATGCAGATTAAATGCATTAAAATATCAGGAAACTACGAGCGCATAAATTGATCAATTAAAATTAAGCAAAGGCATAGTTTATCAAACTGGTGGGTAGACGTACGTGATACATGTATTTAAATTAAATGCATTGAATGGCATCTAGCTCAAGGTGAAGGCAGTGAAATTGCTTGGAGGCCACGTGTGTCCAGGGTACTTTGGCCAGGGTACAATGTTGTAGGCATCACATGAACAATAGAACTATTCAACAGTAAACACTAGGCTTGTAATAATTATTGGAAAAGCTGTAAATGCCATAGATGGAAATAATATGAATAAAATTCTAGTTTCTGGTATTCTTGAAATGCAATGAAAAAACTACTATAAAGGCATAAGACAAGGTTGTGTAACATATTGCCATTCCTGTATCTAATTTCTTTGAACATGAATGCTTTATACACTTGATTGCAATAGTAACATGTCTACGAAAATTGGACAATAGAGATCATAAATCAGTAGTTTTTAGTGTCAGTATATATGTATCCTAATACACATAAGCTTATCTGGCATTCACGAAAAACAGTTACTATGTACAATGAAACAGTTAATTAGTGTTAATTAGTGTTACTATATGCATTATCCATATAACATAATAAATTGGTACAAGGCTAGAGTGGCAGATCCATAAACACATGGACGCATGTATACGCAGTTGCATACAGGGATACGTAGAAGCTTAAATGAATACATGGACACATGAACATGTGTGTATGTGCATATGGACATATAAGCATATATACATGTGAATACGCATATATGCAGTGAAAGCAACAAATGGATTTGTGTATACAGGAGTGTACTCTACACATTAGAATACATGATGGAAAAGTGACTATAAAGTACAATGCATAGAAGCAGGGGCGAGACTTGGTTGCAATAACAGCAAAAAATGGAAAAAAGCCAAAGGAAAATAACCATTTACTGTCTCAAGTAACTTGTTAATGGGTCTAGAGTGTGCAACCATAATAACTTCTAACTGGTCACCATAAATTCTTGAAAGCGTAAGAATCATAAAGCAAATTTTGGAAAACCTAGGAAGGACAGAATGCAAAAGGGAACATTTAAACTATATAGTTTGAATGGCATTATACATGGAGAGATAATAATTATTGAACATATATGTCAGATGTACATAGAGAACCATTGTCTTCATAGGTGCAAAAACAAAATCAGAGTTTCAGATGTCCATATTCTAGAATACTTTAACATAGTAACCTATAGAAGTGTGTAAATGTATAATAGCAATAAAGTATTTTAAAACCAAAGATGTTTGTAACATGTGAGAACCAGTGAAATTTCTTGGAGCATGGAAAGGTGAAAAAGTAAAAGTCTGAACAATGTAAATCTCTGCTCCTCTATTCCTAGTTTCCTGTAAAGCCAACAAAATCCTATGTATTAGAAACATAGTTTGTATGAATAATGATTTGAGGTATTGGTTCAAAAGAAAAAAAGTTCACATATGAATGACTTTATTACCTTCTGGTGATGTTTCTTGTCTATTTGTCAATGCAAATGGCTTCAACAATGGCATTGTTTTGGTCAAGGCTAAAATGTCCTTCAGCAGTGAAGTCCCATAGGATGAATATCACTACTGACTTGTCCTTAATGTAGTCTTCATAGTTGAGCCTTTGCAGTGTGGGCAACAGACGGTGCATGGTGGCCTGGTCAATTGTCGACTGAATTTTTTGATTGTCATAAGTTGTTATGGTGGTTTTAAGTTGTAAATAGAATGTATAATTGACTTGCTGGTTGCACTGTTTATAGTGAGCAGTTTTTTCTTGGAGTGTGCCATAAGTAGTAAATTTGAATTTGCATTTTGGGCAACATGCATGAAATGGATTGGAAAATGCATTTGCTACTTTTAGAGTACCAGAAACCTATAGAATATGGTTCAAAATTGTTAGAGAAGACAAAAATACAAGTTTGGATGAACTAGATTTTTAAAAAAAGAATGTTGTTACCTTGAAAGTTGAATGTAGTAGGCTGTTGAGTTTTTCCAAGCTTCTTTTGTCATTCAAGGTACAGATGAATGTTGATCTACATGTGTGAAATGTGTTCCTTTGATCTGTTTTTCTTACAACATTCTTGAAAAGCATTGCGGGTGTTTTATTTCTATGCAACTGGTCTTCGAGTGCAAAGTACTGTTGCTCATATGTTGACCGTAATAGCAACTACAATTCAATGAGACGATTAGATTTTGTTTCAGAAATTGTTATAGAGACGATTGCAGAACATTTAAAGCTTGAAACTGAAAGAAGAGGTAAAAGTTCTATGGACTGAAATACCTGTGCCTTGTCTATGTCAGTGTGGCCATCTTTGATGCCAATTGCAAATTGGGTACCCATTTTTCTGGCACCAACTACCAGTGCAGCTATTGTGCCAGCTGGGTACTCATTTACAGTTGTTAGCAATTGGCTGATAGTTGCACTTGGGATGAATTTGTACTCTTGATAGAGGCGGGGGATGTTTTCAGTGCTACTTATGGTTGTTAAAATCAAAATGCAATCACAGTCACCTTTGTCATAATCTGTCCTAGGTGCAACTTGGAAATCTGATATTGAAATAGCTGATCCCTATTTTAGGCTCATGTTGATAGATGAGGTCTCCACTAACATTTAACGTGATTGTCATTTCTGCTTTGTGATCTGTCAGATCAACACGTAGCATTTCCCGTGTTTTGTTGGCCTTATCCAATGTTGCTTTGTAGACAACAAGGACATCACCCTGGAAGGTGTCTCCAGCTCTTCTTGCATTTAGCTATTCAATTGAAACAATTCTAGGTTTCTTGACTCTTGTCCTACAAGGAACAAGGATAGTGTCAGTAAAATGCTAATTTTATATT
Source organism: Sequoia sempervirens (assembly GCA_007258455.2). Lineage (NCBI taxonomy): Eukaryota > Viridiplantae > Streptophyta > Pinopsida > Cupressales > Cupressaceae > Sequoia > Sequoia sempervirens. The sequence continues at coordinate 47,545 of VDFB02293678.1, forward strand.
AGCAACTTGGGTAGCTGGCAGTACATTGTAGAACGAAGTACTATACCGTTGTGTTGATTCTTCTTATGTAATTTGCACCTATTTGGCTTGTCTTTTTGATACATCTTTTGGTGTTCTGCAAAGAATTGGAACAATGTTATTTGAATATTTGTGATTTGGGCGAATGAGTATGAAGGAATAATACTATGGGCACTTTACCGTTGTACTAAGTCTTCTTGTGTGGTTTGTATTTGCTTTGCCTGCCTTTTAGTTTCATCCATAGATCTCCTACAAATAATGGATATAGTATTGGAAAAGACATTGCAGTGCATAAAGGTGATATAAGGCTATAAGTTCTATAAAGTTGAATTTGTCTATTGTGCAACATGCAATTTTAGGAAAATTGGATTGTGATAAGTCCAATATGCTTCTGATATATAGGTAGAGCATATATTTGTAGCTGTGTTGGACCAAACGTGATCAATGACTGAATTGCCTATGCTGTGTTGCTGGTTCAACATAAATTGTATGTTGTTGTGTTGCATATAACTGTGAAGCATTTTTTTGTCTCCTTTCTTTAGACATGTCAACATTAAAATCGCCTAAAATGTACAACATGTTTTCTGAATTTGTGGACCCAATAATTATTTGCAACATTGCAATTACTTCATCTGTGGCAGTTGCAGGTCTTGCATAAATATTACAAACATTGAGTTCATTGTTAGATAGCATTATTGTTAATGTGATAGCTTCAATATTTGAAGTTCCATGTTGTACTGTTTTTGACAAGAGCAAATGTTTCCTGGTTAAAGTTGCTATGTCATGTATGTTATGTACAGAGAAGCTATCAAAATTCTGCAGCAAGGTATTTAGCTCAAAGGGATGCATATGTGTTTCTTGAAGACACAAGATATCAAATTGCATTATGCCATAGTCATTGACAATGTCTTCTGCATGTGCTTTTAAGCTGCAAGTGTTCAATATACATAGGAGGAAATGCGATTTGTTTTTTGAACATGTGTCTAGATTATCAAGTTGCCATTGTGCACATGTCTGAAGACGAGACATTTCTAGTTGTATTTTGTCCTTAATTTTGAAGTTTTTTGTAGTTAAACGTTGTAACAGGAACAATGATTCTACTGATTTTGTTCGTGACAGAGCTGTATAGGTTAGTCCATGTTGTCTAATGCCTGTGGGATCAAAATCCAAGGCTTCCATTTTTAATCCTTGGGATCGATGTATGGTTCGTGCACATGCTACTTGTACTGGGAATTATTTTCTAGTTGTAATTTTCTTGTTTATTGTTATTTTCTGGATTGGCCTAGCAATGCGTTGTATAGGCACCCAGTCTTTGTCAATGATAGTAGAATAGCAATGTGCTAGTTTTGTGCGCTGGTGATGTCCAATTGATGGGTCATTAAATTTAATCCAAACAATATCAATATTGTTTTGTGATGTATATGCTTTAAAAATTCCATCTGAACCATTGACGAGGCCATCTTGAACATTGTAATTGCCTACATAAAGCTCAACAAGAATGTTTGGTTTCAAGCATATTTGTGATGGAAGTGTCGTTGTGTGACTGTAGACTCGTATTGCATTAAGATCCTCGTTAACTTCATCTATCGCATCTAGCACAACCATTTGGGTTGGAATGATTGATAGCATTTTGTTGTTATGTGCTTGAACGTCTACTCTCCTATAGAAAAGGTGCGGAAGCAATGGATCTAATGGTACTGGACGAAAGCAAATTTTGTTGATATAGTCTATGTCATGAGTTGTTTGAATGCCTACTCGTAGTCTATTAAGAATTGAAATAAATATTTCATCTTTTTGTCTCATGGTAGTCACCAATGAATAGCATTTTATGTGGTCTTTCCAGAAACTATAACGCATTAATTCAATTGGAGTAGGCCTATTATCAAAAACCACAGAGTCAAGGACAGGTTGTGCCTGGTAAAGGTCACCACAAAATATGGTATCAAGGTTCCCAAAGTATGCTGTAGGCATTTGCATTATGTTCCGTAGTCTTCTATCAATATACCGTAGAAATGTTGAGCCAACTAATGATATCTCGTCTATAAGAAGTATGCACAATTGATCATAGTGCTTTGACATAGTGTCAAGTACTTTAGTGTTCAGGGGCAGGAATTCTGATGTATTAAAAGGTATGTGAAATGCTGAATGTAATGTGAATCCCCCTATGTTATATGCTGCTTTACCTATATATGCAGTTAATAAGCCCTTGGGTTTGTCTGGATTATTGTCAACAAAATTTCTATACATGCGAATGAGAGCTTGGTAGATGGCTTTTGCTGTAAAAGTCTTCCCTATTCTAGCTCCTCCAGTAAAAAACAAGTGCAATGGATTTTGTGGATTTTTCATCTTTTTTATGAGAACATCCTTAACAATTGCTTGTTGTTCTTTATTTAACATTCATCTTAACTTGTAGTATTCATTGTTATCTATAATCTGTGGGTGCTTTGTAATTTGAAATCCATTGGAGTATGTGGTATTTGGGTTAGAATGACCTATGTTTGGAAGGTCTGTTTGAATGTCATATAGTTCTTTCTGGGAAAGCTTTGCTTGCATTGGCAGGTCCATAAGCTTTTCATCTTCAAGAGACTGAAGATCATTTATAGCTTTGTCAATGTCACCCCATGTAGAGTTTGGGCTGTGGACAAACTTTGCACTGTTTGTTTGAATGGTTTGTCCATGATACATGTATGCATGTTCCCAACAATCAAAGTTTTGTTTTAGTGTATGCTCATTAATGGTAAATGGAACATAGAGAACCAATTGCTCTCTACAATGATTCTCTAAATCAAAGTGTTTGTTGAAATTGATAAACCATATAACATTGGGTTTGGCCTTTGGTTCAATTTTAGCACCGTATTTGTTGTATCTTGAAACAAATTCTGCAAGACATATGTCCACCATTGTTTCAGGGCATTTTAAATAGTAGTCTATAATAGATTTTGCAAGAACATTTTCTGATTCATCTGGCTCATTGCTCAATTGTTTAACAGATTTGAGTATAAATGTACGATCATTGTTAGATCGCGTATCAATGAATATACATTTTCTTGAACTGTAATTTAATGGCAATGACAAAACAATATGTGTAGCTTGCTGTGATGACATTTGCTGCAAGTTAAGCATGGCATTTCCAAGTTTACTCACCATTCGTATTGCATCAATATTGTCTTGCTTGTGGTCTGTACGTATTCTTTTGAATGCATATGTCATTGACTTGTCTACTTGTGCAATATATGAGCTACAGTACATAGCAGCAGCATATGCATTTAGGACAAATTGTGCATCTGTATTAGCCTTCCAAAGATCTGGAATCTTCCTTGAAAAACTATTGTTCCATATTTGTGATGGTTTTCTTTGTAAGAAAAGCGTGGGCTTGTTTAATGTTGAGCTCAAATCTTCAATGTATTCATTGTCACTTAAGTTTAATTCTTTTAAGAACATTTGAAAAGTGAATGTTTCGTCATATTTTGCTTTTTGGAGTTTTGAGAAGATATAAGTGGCATTTGTAGTTCGCTTCAGTCTTTTAGTCTATTGGTAAAAGTATAGTTGACTTTTGCATTGGTGGGAAAGGAAAATTGTACCTACAAAGTTGTTTTCTTGATCTCTTGCATTTCTTTGTATGATGGTGTTTGTGTAACATTGCCAAAGGAGGTTCCAAATTTTGAGTGTCGCAGGTAATATAGTTATCAACAAAAGCTATGACGTCCGTGCTATTATTTTCTGTGTAGATTGGTGCATTTTTAACCCATATGAGGAAATGATCATGTTCATTTCCTCGATTTTGGAACTCAGTGACTGAGAAGTAATCAATGACATTTCCAAAGAAAGAGTCATCTGTAAGTATCAATTTTTTTATTGCATTGATTCTATGTTTATAGTAACGTGCACAAGTGATAGGATCTTTCTTGATTAGTTCAAATTTGTCAATGTGTGTTGGGTGATTAGATTCTTGACGGTTTTGTGCTAATTGGTGTAGATTGTGCAGCTCTTGTAATGTTTGAATTAGTGGATCCCAATTTTGCTCAGCACTAGATAAAGTGATGAAAAATGTTGGTGGTCCTAGTTGTCGAATCATAGCAAATACATTTTTCTTAAGTTGTTGTGAATAGTCTGGAGAGATTCTTATTCTTTTGAAATCAACGTATCCAATAGCTAATTTAAGAATTTTTTCTAGGTTTGGTTTGTGTTTAACATCTTTCGCAAATAGCTTCCGCCCTTTTAACTGGCCCTTGCAGATTCTTATTGTCATTGTGGATAGTACTTGTTGTATTAGAACCTTTATAGCTTTGAAAAAAATGTTTGTTGTATGATATGCAAATTGTCTTTGTGACTGTAAGAGCTCCCAGCATATTATTTTCTGATACGTAAAGTTTTTTACAATGTCATTATCACGTGGCTTGCCAAAGAATAAAGTTGGGAAATTCATTTCTTTAGCATAAATGTCCTTAAATATTCCAATTGGATACTTGTGCTCTGCAGGTGCAATTTCAATAATCTTGTCCTCCATGTTATGGATACTTCTAGACTCAGTGAATCCATGGATCAATGTTTCTGATGGGTTTTCATTTTCCATTTCACTGTCTGATTCTGTTTCACTTGTATTTTGTGCACTATTGGCTTCGTTTTCCTTAGTGCATTGGAGAACTTCTTGCCAATCTTGGTTTATGTGGACTTTGTGCATTTTGTATAATGGTGTCCTTGTTAATTGAGTCAAAGCTTGCATGATGACATTTGGGCACACCATGCCTTATTGAAATGCATTTTTGTATTTTAAGTGTCTTTTCAATGAAACAACAATTGTTTGTGTGTTGTTAATTGATTGTGGTAATGCTCTTTGTACAATGTTCATGTCAACAGGGACATTTATAATAGAACCTGTCAGGCCTATTTGAGACCTTTTGAATCCTAGTTCCCAAATCTGTGCAAATGCAATTCTAAGTGAGACAAGTCATTCTTCTAGAGGAGTTAAGTTTTGCACATAGCACAATGGTCTGTTAGTTCTTATTTTCTGTGGCGTAGCATACTTTGGAATAGTGGAGTGTTTCAATGCAAAGTAGCATACATTGCATATGAGATCTGTGAATGGTAAGGAATCTGATTGTACTAGCTCACAGTATAGTTGTTTTTGTTTTTCTTTGAAAATCCTAATGTCCTTGTTCAAACAGAGCACTTGGCAAATTGCACATGAGTGTTTTGGTGTATCTTGTATTGCTGTTTTATAAATTTCTATTGGTGTCAATGTTTTTTTTTCTTTGGGCTGCTAGGTACACTTTTTTTTGTTTTTCTTTTCTAATCAAGTTCTTCAGGTGATTAAGTCTTATTGTTGATTTATGTTTAAAATTGTTTGCTATGACAAATGGTATCAAATTTTCCTTGTTTTTAGGCAAAGCATGTGGCTTGGTCAAGTAAGTATTTTTGTATTGTGGACGATTTCTGATCAAATTTTTAAGTTGGAGTAAGCTTGTTGAGCATAGGCGAGTTAGATTTTGGGCTTTGATACTTAGAAGCGGCTCAAAATGTCCAGCCAAAGGGTTTGTATCATGGAACAGTATAGAGACTGATTTTGTATATCCAGAATCATTGAAATCTAAGTACTTTCTTGATGTTGTCAATGACCAGAGGCTTATTTGTATTTTTAACCATTTGGATATCCAGTGAATGCAAAACAAGTCACCCCACAATCCACGTTCTCCATGGTCTATGCATGAGCTTGCAGACAATCGCATCTTGCGGAAGTATGTTTCTTGATCATGTACTTTGTGCAATGTATATAGAGTACTAGGATTTAGTTCATTGTTATATGATTTAATTGCTTCTTTGTCCTTTTTTTGAAATCAAGCTAGGAAATAATCTATAGCTCCATTGTGTAATTGAGTTGAGGTGTACTGGTTGTTAAGTAGCACTTGAAGCGAATCAAACAAACAATCGCCAACATTGTATGCAAATGTGCTTAATCTGCAAAGGCCTTCAGCTCTAAGGACATTGTCAATGTTTGATATTTGAGGATACTTTGGGCACAGTTTTTTTATTTCATGTGAACTTATGGGCTGTTTTGAACTTATGTTTTGTGTTTCAATTTCTAACAATGGTTCAAAGTGTCCACTTAAAGAATTCATGTCATGAAATAGTATAGAGACTGATTCTGTGTAGTCAGAACTATTGAACTGTAAGTACCTTCTTGCTGTTGTTCTTGACCAAAGGGAGATTTGTATATTCAACCATTTGGATATCCAGTGAATGCAGAATAGGTCACCCCACAATCCACTTTATGTGCAATCTGCTTGTGGCTGTGTAGATAACCGCATTCTGCGGAAGTATGTTTGTGGATCATGTACTTTGTGCAATGTATATAGAGTATCAGGGTCTAGTTCATAGTTGTATGATTTTATTGCTTCTTTGTCCTTGTTTTTAAGGCAATTCAAGAAGTAATCTATAGCTCCATTTCGTAATTGAATTGATGTGTAACGATTGTTAAGCAATAGTTGTAACGAGTCAAACAAACAATCACCAACATTGTATGCAAAAGTACTCAATCTACAAAGTCCCTCGCTCTTAAGCACGTAGTCAATGTTTGATATTTGGGGGCGCTTAGTTAATTCATAGGTGTCAACGTCTATCATTTTCTTTGTTTTTCGTGTAACCTAATGTGTTTGGGTATAGCAAATGCTGAGTATGAATAGCATTTAACACTAGTATCTAGATTACAAAATCTTAAATTGTTAACATTGTCGCTTATGTGCTTTCACTCAATAGCACTCGATAGTATGAATCATGTTGTCGAGGATCTTGGAAGTTAATAATCTCTATATATGTTGGAAAATGGATCTTGAGTAGTAGCAGAAGCTTACATAACATACCACACAACAAACAATTTAATAGAAGCACAAGGGGAAAATAGTATTAATTCTTCAACCTGACCTTGTTATCCATTGTCCCTCAGCAGGATTGTATGTACTTATTCTTGTTACATTGCCAAAGTGGATAAATGAGTACAATGCATGATGTATACTTTTAGTGCCACAAACACAAAACAATATTTTCAGGTAGCTTTGTCTACATGCAACAATTGGTTGACAAGAATCTTTTTTGCTCATATTGTCAATCTCAGTCTATGGTATTTAAATGTTTTGTGTTATTGGATTCCTTTGTTGCTATGTACTTCTAAGCGACTGATTTTTTTTTCAAAGAACAAATGATTTTAAGAGCTATTTAGATATACATGAATTAAGTGGCATGTAGAGAATGGTTTGACATATCTTTTATGTTTATAGAAAGTCAGGGAAATGCAAAAGCATTGTTTGATCAAAGAAGATCTATGGCTTTTCTTATTTGTGGGAATAGCTTTTAAGATTAGTTGTGTATAGACAATTTGAAGGAAATGCAAAGGCATAGGTTCATTGAGCAAAAGTGAAGGCATAGATTGATTAAATAATTTTAAAAAGAGATTGAAACTTAGAAGTGCAGCCACACAGTGCATACATGCAAAGAAAATGCATTAAATAGCATGTGGGTCGATGAGAAACTGCTGGAATTGCTTGGTGCACATGTATAGCAAGGCTGCTTTGTCCATTAGCTATAGACTTAAGTCAGCTGTTAAGCATCACTATTACTTTGTGCATATTGTTTTTCTATTCTAGAAGTCTCTGTTCTGGGAGAGTTTATATCGATTAAGCAGACTTTGTTATAGTTACAGTATCCAGAACCAGAAACGAGTTACTTGAGGGAATAAATAGCTTCTTTCCTCAGTTTCCTTTTACTTTAGAGGTTTAAAGCACATAGTGAAATTGGCAATGTGAGCAAAAAAAAACTGTGCCTAATGTCATTTTGCATGTAAGCAAGACCATGGAAAAATATTGCATCATGTCTATGAGTGACGTAGTACATCATTCATTGTACTCATGTGCCATGTCAGCTTTTGAAATTAACTTTGTAGGCTTTTATTTGTAAAACAAGAAGATTAAACATACGTTAACTTCTAAACTGCATAGCAACTTGCCACAGCTATAAACAATCCTATGAAAAAATTGCCTTAAATGCATATAGGTAAAAACCAGTTGACATAAAACAAAGACTTATGGCTCTAAACGCTATTTGAAACTGCAAACAGGGTTTAAAAATTATATGCTAGCAGTTCATTCTATTCTATGGATATTGTATAGAGGAAGTATAACATACTAACACATAAGCAAAACCTTTTCTATTGCTCGAAGACAAATTACTATTGCAATTGTGGATAATGCATTTTTCTGTTTGCATATATGGAAACAACCCTCTAAATCATTTATGTTCAAAGAAATGAGGAATACAAGATGACAAAATGAATACATGGAAAAGAACTTTATGCAGTTATTATATTGAAGAATTTCAATTGCATTTCAAGAAAAGAAAAAAGACAAATTGGAAAACTGACCTTGTAATCTGCTATCGAATGATCAAGTATACTTGTACAAATGTACAAATTGTGATAGGGACAAGCAATTTTTCCTAGTGTAGTTTGTGCGTAATTGTTTATATACAGTTGAAAGCATTGAACCCTGTCACAAGGACAAATTAGACAAATGAGTACAGTGAGTGACATATGCTATGTTATTCATAAAAAGAAAACATAATTCTTATGTAGATTCATTTGAATTTTTATTAATTTTTAAATACTTGTTGCTATCTGTGTACCCTATAATATAGAACTTTTTTTTTGCATGTGCATGCACCAGGGTAATTCTGTTATTGCAATGGTGGCATAAGCTCTTTAGGAGCAATCAATGGAATAGATCCCATATTTTCTTAAGCACCTAAAAAAGTGTAAATAGGCCACAACAACTAATCAATACTAAGGCAAAAAACAACAAAGACTTGTGCTAGCACTATTAAGTTATGGTAGAAACAATTTCTAGCTATTGTTTAATTCCAAACTAGCTATCACTTAATAGTGAAAGCGATGTAAATATTGATTTTCTAACTAAATGGGGTCATTTCATTTCCATATGCATAAGTTTGTTTTGTACCATTGTGTAGCACTTACTATTACTTGTGCAATGAAGCCACATGCAAGTAGAATTCATAACTCATGGCATTTAGATACACCCAAGGAGAAATACAAACCAAGGTTGTTAGCATCCTGATAAGAAAGATGATGAGATACATCCAATTAATGTATGCCACAACATCTTATTCAATGAAGATGATTTGGATAGAAATGTTACAAATCAAAATCCTTATTGGTGTCTGAGTAATCCTCTTTTTCAAGAATTTTCAAGGAAATTGCATGGCAATACTATCAGTGAATAAGTGGAATTAGATCTTTTAATTGACTTTGTTTGATTGGTCAAATGTGCACAAGGATAGTTATAATTATTTCTTTGTTTTAACTGTTATGTATATAAATACTATTCAACAGTTATGTAATTAATTAGATATGAAATGACAAAAGGAAAATGAAAATAAATTAATTAAGATAATTTGATTCATTAATTAATGAAGTGAATTATCGTGTAAAAGTAAAAAAATTAGAAGTTGCGAAAAAATCCTCTTTTCTTTATGCTTTAATGACAACGAGGGAGATGAAAGCAATTGTGGAGTTTAAGCTTATATCTGTAAATTGCATTTGCCTGACAGTTTGTAAAGTGCTTTTAACACATTGTCTTCATATTGTTTATAAGGTCCTATTATGGGACATGCTAACAGAACAGTGGCTCTAAAACTTGAACTATGGAATAGTTTTGCAGTAATTGGAGATATGCAGTCTTTAGAGAGCTCATAAGCGCCAAGTTATTGTTAAGATGTCACATTCTATGTTGGACAAAAGACAATTGCTTTCCCAAGGGACTAGTCTCTGAAGAATAGCACAGGCTGAGCACTATGAAACCCAATGTGCTTATGGACATTAAAATAAAATAAAACTGATGAGAGAAACTATTTATTGCCTGGAGTAGCTTGTCTGCAAGTGTCCTTTTTTGGAATCATGACAACCTTTTCCCTGTCACTGTAAACTGTTGTGTAGAAAAGACATATCGACACACACATATATGTATACATATGTATATATATGTACAGATACATCCATGTAAAGATAGATTAATGCATCTATGGACATAAACATATATGCATCCATATGATTACATGCATATACACATAAATGCACCTATACACACATACATATATGCATAAATACATATATGCATAGATATATCTAGAGTCAGATGCATACATGCATATATGCATCTACAAAGGTCTACATAGATATGCACATAGGTGAATGCATATGCACATAGAAACATGCATACATACATACATGCACTGACACATTAAGCAGAAAGCGATTGTGATCGTGAACTAGAGCACTATGAAACACAGCCCCACAATGCACTTGAATAGAAAGGAACTATGGAGAGTAACAAATTATCATGTCAAGTAACTCGTTTCTAGGTGTGGGGCTTGCAACCATAACATCTCTTGCTTAGTGGCTACAAACTCTTCCTCAGAACTACAGCTTACAAAACACAAAAAAAACAACACACACAAAGTAATAGAAATGCATAGCAAGTAACTTAACTCTATATTAAATGACCAAAGTTCCCTGGCCACGCGTGGCCTCCAAGCAATTTCACTGCCTTCACCTCATGCCAGATGCCATTCAATGCATTTATTTTTTATTCATGCATCACGTATGTCTACCCGCCAGTTTGATAAACTATGCCTTTGCTTAATTTTAATTGATCAATTTATGCACTTGCAGTTTCCTGATATTTTAATGCATTTAATCTGGATTCATGGACTACGTACCTCTAGCCACCACCTTTTAAACTATGCCTTTGCTTAAATTTATTTAATCAATTTATGCGTTCGCATTTTCCTGAATTTCTAAAACGGAAAATGATTTATAAAGCTACTCGGATGAATAGAAAAATAGATAAATGCTAATTTTCCAATATATAAAATAGCTCTCCAAGTTCAAACTATACAAAAAAATAAGCAATATGTTAAGTGGCGAAATGTGATTGGTAAATGCTGTCAGTTAAATGCATTCCAAGCAAATGCATAAGTATTTCTGCCTACCAGGAGGAAACTAATAAAAGCATTTCAACCAAATGCATAAGTATTCTTGCCTTGACACTAGGAGCCAATAAAATTGTTACTATAGAAAAACAGTTTATCCAAGTGAGTGCCATTAGGTTTGTTATCTTCAATTTCAAACTCCTTTGACGTTAATGCATTTTCTTTGGTAGTAGAATATGGAGTTTCCTTTTTTAAATGGGAGTCTGGAAGAAAATGACATATACAAATAAATTTAAGCAAAGACATAGGCTAGAAAACTGATAGCTTTTATCAATAGAAAGGGGACGTTTACAGTGACAGAGCAGAAGCTCTTGTGCTTATTGAATGAACACCAAGAGACAAGCTACTCAAGGCAACAAATGGCTATTTTTATCTATTTTGCTTCATTATATCCCAAAAATGCAAGCTGGGTTTCACAATGCATGAAAACACATGTGTGCAAACAACTGCCAAAATTATAATTGCAATGGATGACAATGATAGTGTAATGGATACTAATAGTCCAAACATCAAAATACACCAGCTAATTTTTTTTTAGATTCAATGCAAACAAGTATCAATTGGAAACAGATTAACCTTACAGTCTATTTATCATAGGTTCATGAATTCCAAATGCACAAGTGCAAACATGGTTCTCCACAGGCTTTTGCAATGCATTTTAACTATATTTCTGTTTTGCATCGAGCTTAAAGAACCACTGCAATTATGGTTTCAAAACAGATTTAAATCAATGGATGTAAGTCAAGAAAGGTTCCTAGTTACACTTAATACTTGAATCATGAAGCATCATTGCTTCAAGCTAGAGAAAAAGTGCAGAGAGGGACACATAAGCAAATTCAACAATGACACCATTAAACAAGGATTTGTTTGCTATCACTATGACTAACTATTGAACTCAATTGACTCATCAGTCAAACAGCTTTATTCATTACTGACCTAACTTGTTTCAAAGCTATCTTGTTGAACTGATTAGTTAATTTCATTAATGAGTAAAAGATAGAATTGACTTAAGTTGCAGAAGCTAATTGTAAGATTGACTTGTTCATTAATTGACTTTGATTAATGGTTCAGGGACAGATGAGACAAATTAAATTGGCATCAGCAAATTGTGAGATGGACTTATTGGCTCTTACGCTACATATACTATGACATTTCAGCTTTCATGAAATAATACCGAAAGCAATAGAATAAGCAGATGGCTTTAACATACACGAAGAGATACAATTAATATGGACAACTATAGGTTGTTGAATATTTGTAGCATAAGGAACTGAAAGGAAGATGTTGCCAAATATTTTGCAATTTCGGTTTACAATTGCGTTTGCTTCCTTGTCTATAAAGCCTTTTCAAGAAGTTCCTTTTTTTTTTTGCATACGAATGGCCATGATTGGTTTAATTGATTTGGTGTACAGAGATGTTTTATAATTAACTAGAATTAACTTTTCATCTAAGCTTTTACGTATCCCTGTATGCAACTGTGTATACATGCGTCCATGTATTTTTTGGATATGCCACTATAGCCTTGTACCAATTTAATTTGTTATATGGCTATCGCATATAGTAACACTAATAAGCTATTTCACTGTACATAGCAACTGTTTTCGTAAATGCTAGGTTGAGCTTATATGTATCAGGATACATATATACTCACGCTAAAAACTACTGAATTATGGTCTCTATTTTCCCATTTTCGTAGACACATTACTATTGCAATTAAATGTGTAAAGCATTTGTGTCCAAAGAAATTAGATAAAGGAATGGCAATATGTTACACAACCTTGTCTTATGCCTTCATAGTAGTTTTTTCATTGCATTTCAAGTAAACCAGAAACTAGAATTTTATTCATATTATTTCATCCATGGCATTTACAGCTTGTCCAATAATTGGCTATGACCAATCATGGAACACAATTAATTCTTCAGCAAACTAGATTGATTGCTCACTGAATTAACTTGTTTGAAAGCTATCATGTTAAGCCAACTAGCTAATATGCCACATTCAGTATGACATTTGAGTTTCAAATAAGTCCTATGCACACAAATCTGTTATCATGCTAAAGCCATGTAAACATAGATGTTCCAATTCCATGGGACCATTTTATTTCCATTTTTCCAAGTTCATTTCATTCCATTATCAAGAACCAATAATTAAATGTTTACACCGGGTACATGCAACTAGAAAATGCAAGTAGGGTTTCAACAATGAGATCATGTAACAAGCATTTGTTTGCTATCACTATGATTAATGATAGAATTGACTTAATTTGCATGAGTCAAGTGCAAGATTGACTTGTTTGTTAATTGACTTTGATTAATGGTATGGAGATAGATGAGACAAATTAAATTGTCATCAGCACAATGTAAGACAGACTTATTAGCTGCTACACCACATATACTATGACACTTGAGCTTTCATGAAATCACCTCACACCAGCTCCATCAAACCATGGAAGGGTTATTCAGTGGCTTCACGTATGGTTCCCCTGCCATTCAAATGAGGGCAGAAAAGTAAACAAATAAAATGTAAAGAGTGAATCTGATTAGGATGTTGAAAGACTTGTTAAATGAGAAATGGAAACTAAAACATTGAATTTGAGTTTCCATTATCTATTTTTTGTTTAATTCTTGACTACTATTTTGTTAAACTGTAGATTGTAAAACACATGGTGTTGTAAAAACAACAACTCACTGACAGTTGTAACACACAACGTGTTGTAAAGTATTTTGTATTACTCTTGATTAGTTTTTATTGGAATTATTTTGTATTGCTATAATTAGTTTATTACTTTCTATTACTGTATTTCAGCATGGACATTTTAAGGTGAAGAACATGAGACATATGCAATGCAATATCACAGGTTTAATTACCAAGGCATGAATGAGCAAGAACTTTTTAGTAGATAAAGGTCATGAACGTTGAACTAATAGTATCACAGTCACCACAACATTTAAGGAAACCTATGCTCAACACTCTCTTTTCCATTATCAATTGTATTCCCAATGTCATCCATGAAGAATATCCTCAAAGATATAGAATACATGGATGCACAGGCTAAAAAATTTCTTCATGGATCAAAGATATGGAATTCATTGATGAAAGAAATGGAGATCATGGATCAAAGCAATGGCTAATAGCAGGATCTAGAAGTTGACAAAGTTCTTCATGGATGAAATTGGGAATAAAATTGATAATGGAAAAGGGAGTCTACACCATAGGTTTACTTAAATGTTGTGGTGACTGTCCTACTATTGGTTCAATGTTCATGACCTTCATCTACTCAAAGGTTCTTGCTTGTTTATCATGCAATATAGATTTTAGTGACTAGAGATGAATTGTGATTACTTTGAGCATTTCATTTTTTGTGATTTTGCAGATCTGTGTAGTCACAGGAGATGTTGTTGCTGCAGAGTCAATACCTGGGACCAAGCTACTTGACACATGTACCCATACACTATGAAATTTGAGATTCACATAAGTCTCATGCACGCAAATCTGCTATCATGGTAAAGGCATGCAAACATTGATGTTCCAACTCCATGGGGTCATTCTATTTCCACTTGTCCAAGTTCATTTCATTCCATTATCAAGAACCAATAATTAAATGTTTAAATCAGGTACATGCAAACAGCAATGGAAGAAAGGTTTCATAGTCCTTCAAGACATTGTTATACTGTGATTATAAATTCATATTTTAAGCTACTTTTAATATTATTTATTCGAGCTTCTTGTTGAAATGCAAAGGTTTCATCTGCGTTTGATAGGTATTATGTAGAAATCCTCTTGTCCATTTTACTTCATGCATGTGAGCCCTGCAAAGTCTATATATTATTGACTATTGCAAAGTGGTCCCATAAAGAGGGCTTTGGAACCAAAACCATGTAAACACGTGCAATAATGACAGCTTTTGAACTACGAGTGAACAGTATGTTGCTTTGAGCTTTTCCGTTGTCATCAAAGCATAAAGGGTAGAGGGGTTCTGTTAAAATTTGTGGTTGTTGTCCTCATAGGCATAAACCCATATTTTAAACTACTTTTTTACTCTATGCATGTAAGTCGATAGTGTGGTGCTTTTAGCTATTCCATTGTCATCAAAGCATAAAGGATAGAGGGGTTATGTTAAAAGTCATGGTTGCTGTCCTCGTAGGCATAAATCCATATATTAAACTATTTTTAGTATTATCTATTCAAATTTCTTGTTGAAATGCAAAGGTTTCATCTGCGTTTCATAGGTATTATGTAGAAATCCTCTTGTTCATTTTACTTCATGCATGTGAGCCCTATAGAATTTGTATTTTTCTAATTGTTGCAAACTGGTCCCATAAAGAGGACTTTGGAACCAAAATTATGTCAACATGTGCGATAATGAGAGCTTTTCAACAATCAGTCAACAGTGTGTTGCTTTGAGCTTTTCCGTTGTCATGAAAGCATAAAGGATAAAGGTATTCTGTTAAAAGTCGTGGTTGTTGTCCTCATAGGCATAAATGCAAACAATGAGAGCATAAAGAATATAGTAGAAACCTTTTTGCTGCCAGCAAGCATAAAAATTCTGTTAGATGTAGTCGTTACTATTTTTGTATCTTGGGGCTGTAAAAAACTATGTCAAGAAATGTTGTAGAATCCAAATTACAATGTTTCCATAGAGCAGTTAAGTAATATTGCTTTTCGCTTTTTAGTCTATCCGATACAAGAAATCCAAGTAGGGTTTCATAGTGCTTTAAGGCAATTGTATGCTTTGATTATAAATTCGTATTTTAAACTACTTGTAGTATTGTTCATTCGGATTTTTTTGTTGAAATGCGAAGGTTTCATCTGTGTTTGATAGAAATTATTGTTTATAAGATGTTGTGACATACATTAATTGGATGTATCTCATCATCTTTCTTATCAGGATGCTAACAACCTTGATTTGTATCTCTCCTTGAATGTATCTGGATGCTATGAACTATGAATTCTACTTGCATATTGCTTGGTTGTACAAGTAATACTAAGCATTACGCAATGGTAGAAACAACAACTCATAGTATTCATATACACCCATGCACAAATACATGGTATTCAACACATTAACACGGACATGGTTTTCTAGGGCTAGTTTGTTAGTTGCCTTTGATTAATAGTTCAAATGCACACAAAGCTAATTGCAATCATTTCTTTCTTTGAATTGCTAGGTACTTAAAGGCTAACTAGCAATTGCCAAATTATTTAGATATGGGACAATACAAGGATGAATAAGGAAATATGAACTTGCCTAAATGATCATGAATGATAGAGCTATTTGGTAAAATGCTACATATACTGTGACATTTAAGCTTCAAAAACTGCCAATGAACAGCAAAAGCTTCAAAACTCTCAGTTAACATGTAAAGGGCTGAGAAAAATCGATCTGCTAACTAAATGGGGTCATTTTACTTCAATTATTTAGCACTTATTCTTAATTGTTTAATCACAATATGACGGGATGGCTAGCTGGCGCCATCCACAAAAAGCATTTAAAGCAAATGCAACAGTAATCTGTTATATACACACATACATACATGGCAACATAGATACATGCATTCATATATACATAATTACATGCACACATATATACATGCAAACTTGTATGCATGGATGCCTACAAAGACTATGTTTCACGGGATTATTGAAGAGTTAACTTGCTTTCTATATGCTTCCATATTTTACATGTGTGCCTATGAGGACAATAACCACAATATTTGACAGTATTCCTCTATCCTTGATAACAGTTCATTGGTTCCAAAGCTCTCTCTATAGGACAACTGTACATTGCCTACAAGACTTAGATGAATCCTTCGTATTTCAAGGAAAGATTTGAATCAATAACACTTAAAATGACCTAAACTATGACTTTACAATCAAAGTATCCAAATGCATTGCAACAATGCGAAACTCAAGTTCCATTTAAGATGTACAATGAAAGTAAATAGAAGGGAAAATGCATTTGCTTTAAAGTTTGTACAGCAATTTCAACAGGTTGTCTAGCCATTGTCAAAAATATGGTTTTCTATCAGCATAGTCCTTCAACCTTCTTTAGGTCTAATTGCTACTTTGTTAATTGACTTTGATTGAAAGATCAAAATGTGAAATGTGGCCAAGGATAATTATAGACAACTGTACGTTGCCTCCAACATTCAGATGAATTCTTGGTATTTCAAGGAAAGGTTTGAATCGATAACACTTAGAATTATCTAAACTATGATTTTAGATTCAAAGTATCCAAACGCATTGCAACAATGAAAAACCCAACTTCTATTTAAGATGCACAATGAAAGGCCAAAATGTGAAATGTGGCCAAGGATAATCATACTTATTTATCTCTTTTAATTGTTATATATTCAAAGACTAATTAGCAATCTAAACAGCTTCACCTCTAGTCAGTTGCCATTAAATGCATTGATTTTGAATTAATGAATTATGCACCTTTAGCTAGTAGTTTTAATCAAAGCATGCATATGGATTCAGAATCAAACTCTCAAAACTTGGAAAGGTTAATTTTTTGAAACAAAGATCTACTCTTGAACCTCAAATGCTTTATTTCTATGAACCATATAGCATATGCCACTCACAATACCCATTTGCAACGACTGTCCTTGTAACAAAAAGCTACAATATGATTACAAGTACAATCAATATAGTGAGAATCTTGAATTAACCTTTTTCTCTATTTACTATATGCAATTGCAAACAAAAGAGAAGGTTCATTCTAGAAACTCACCGTGTACTACTTGCTTGAAGAATTTGCCACAGCTGGACCGCCACATGACCTCTTTTCTTCCAACCAAAAGCATTGCACCATGTAAAAAGCTTTCATTAGAAAACAAAAACCATGTCTTTGTTTTTTCTAAAAGAATAGCAATATATAGTACTCCTACTGCGATGGATACTAATAGCAAAAACCATTTAAACGCTACCGAGCATTTTTCCAGGTTCAAGAGACACAAGTATAAATGCAAACAAGATTAACTACACAAACTAATTGTGATAGGTTACTGGACCACAAATCTTCTAGCAATGAACTTGACTGCTCTTTTGCATGAAGCCTCAAACTATTCTATCAAGCAATATTACTTAATTTCTCTATGGGAACATTGTAATTTGGATTCCACAACATTTTTGGCATAGTTTTTTATAACCCCAAGATACACAAACAGTAACAACGACATCTGACAAAAAATTTATGCTTGTCGGCAGGGAAAAGGTTTCTACTGCATTCTCTATGCTCCCATTGTTTGCATTTATGTCTACAAGGACAACAACGATGAATTTTAACATAATACCTCTATCCTTTATGATCTCATGACAACGGAAAAGCTCAAAGCAACACACTCTCGACTCATTGTTGAAAAGCTCTCATTATTTTTTTGTAGCAATAAAAAAAACACAAACTCTACAGGACTATGTGCATGAAGTAAAATGAACAAGAGGATTTCTACATAATACCTATCAAACGAAGATGATACCTTCGCATTCCAACAAGAAATTTGAATAAACAATACTAAAAGTAGTTTAAAATATGAATTTATAATCAAAGTATACAATTGCCTTAAAGCACTATGAAACCCTACTTGCATTTCTTGTATCAAACAGAATAAAAAGGGAAAAGCAATATTACTTAACTGCTCTATGAGAACATTGTAATTTGGACTCGACAACATTTTTGACATAGTTTTTTACAACCCCAACATACAAAAATAGTAACGACGACATCCAATAGAATTTTTATGCTTGCCGATAGGTAAAAGGTTTGTATTGTATTCTTTATGCTCCCATTGTTTGCATTTATGCCTACGAGGACAACAACCATGACTTTTAACAGAATCCCTCTATCCATTATGCTTTCATGGCAAAGGCAAAGCTCAAAGCAACACACTGTCGACTCATTGTTGAAAAGCTCTCATTATCACACACGTTGACATAATTTTGGTTCCAAAGCCCTCTTTATGGGACCACCTTGCAGCAATAAAAGAGATACAAACTCTACAGGGCTCACATGCATGAAGCAAAATGAGCAAGAGGATTTCTACATAATGCTTATCAAACGCAGATGAAACCTTCGCATTTCAACAAAAAAATTCAAATAAATAATACTAAAAGTAGTTTACTATACGGATTCATGCCTATGAGGACAACAACCATGACTTTTAACAGAACCCCTCCATCCTTTATGCTTTGATGACAACGCAAAAGCTCAAAGCAACACACTGTCGACTCACATGCATGAAGTAAAATGAACAAGAGGATTTTTACATAATTCCTATCAAACGCAGATGAAACCTTCGCATTTCAACAAGAAATTCGAATGAACAATACTAACAGTAGTTTAAAATATGAATTTATAATCAAAGTATACGAATGCCTTCAAGCACCATGAAACCCTACTTGCACTTCTTGTATCAAATAATGAAATCTTACCTCTTCTAACCTCAAGCAATTTGTCTCTCACTGTTCACCATTTTAATGTATCGAAACTCTGAAAATCACCAAATTATCACCTCAAATAACTCATTTCTGGGTCTGGACTCTGCAACTATAACATATCCTGCTCAGTCGCTAAAACTCTCCCTCAGAACACCGCTTACAGAAGACAAAAACAACACACGCAAAGTAATGGAAATTCATACCAAGTAACTCAACTCTATATTAAATGACCAAAGTACCCTGGCCACGCGTGGCCTCCAAGCGACTCCACCTCCTTCACCTCGAGCCAAATGCCATTCAATGCATTTAATTTTTTTTCATGCATCACGTACGTCTACCCGCCAGTTTGATAAACTATGCCTCTGCTTAATTTTAATTAATCAATTTATGCGCTCATTGTTTCCTGATATTTTAATGCATTTAATCTGCATTCATGGATTACGTACCTCTAGCCACCACCTTTTAAACTATGCCTTTGCTTAAATTTATTTAATCAATTTATGCATTCGCATTTTCCTGAATTTTTAAAACGAAAATGATTTATAAAGCTACTCAGACGAATAGAAAAATAGATAAATGCTAATTTTCCAATATATAAAATAGCTCTCCAAATTCAAACTATACCAAAAAAAAGCAATATGTTAAATGGTGAAATGTGATTGGTTCATGCTGCCGGTTAAATGCATTCTGGGAAAATGCATAAGTATTCCTGCCTACTGGCAGGAACTAATAAGGGTATTTATTTAATTAAGGTGGAAGAATTATAAGAGTGAATAGTATAAATAAATAATTAAATTTATTTATATGTAGATGACTTTAGAGGATTAATTAAATAATTTATATTTAATTAATTAACAAGCTTGATTAACATTGACCATTTTTAGACATATACAATAAGCAATCACCTTTGCTCCAACAAGATATGGTCTGAATGCCTTAGTAGCCTTCACTAATGCAAATGCCTATTTTTCCATTATGTCATACTTCAATTCAGACCCTTGTAATGATTTACTAAAGAAAGACACAGGTTGTTCATGACCATCCTCATTTTTCTGTAACATAACAGCAGCAATAGTATGCATTGAAGCAAATGAAAATATCTAAAAGGGCTTTGTAAAATCTGGAGATTTAAGAATAGTAGCCTCCTTGATAGCCCTTTTGATAGACATAAAAGCATCTAAAGCTTCAGCAATCTAGTCCGTTTTTTGTCCTTTCTTCAACATTTTTGATATGGGCTTAATGATCTCAGCAAAATTAGAAACAAATCTCCTAACAAAATTAATTTGTCCAAAGAATGATTGTATAGCCTTGACAGTTTTTGGGACAAGAATTTTGTCAATAGCTTCAACCCTCTCAGGATCTATTCTAACTCCCTCCTTTGAAACAATATGTCCTAAGACCTTACCCTCTGTGACTGCAAAATGACACTTCTTTGGATTTAAACTAATACCATATTCTAGGGCTTTAATAAATACCTTTTCCAGATGTTGGACATGATCTTCAGCCCTCTTCGAATAAGCAGTTAGGTCATCTTGGTACACCACTATGATAGCATTAATTAAATATGCAAATTCCACGTCCATAGCTCTTTGGAAGGTCGCTCCTACATTAGTGAGACCAAATGGCATTCTTATGTATACATATGTTCCCCAAGGAGTTGTGAATGTTGTCTTGTA
>VDFB02293679.1:6660-71168 GCA_007258455.2 Sequoia sempervirens
TGGTTGTTGTCTGACACACATGGCATGTCCTAACATGACTGTGGGTGTCTTTGAACAATGTAAGCCAGTAGTAACCAGCTCTGAGAATCTAGTTTGTTGTAGATGGTGCTGACCCATGGCTTGTACCATATCTGTCATGGAATTCTGACATCATTCTTTCATATTCTACCCTTCCCAGGCACCTTAAGTACACACCTTCATGATTTCTCTTGTATAGGACAGCCCCTTTTAACATGAAACTGTCACTCTTCAAGTGCAACACCCTTCTTTGTATTGGATTGAGATGATTAGGGCACCTCTGAGTCAGGAGATAATGAATAACATCATCATACCACTTGCTAGGAGAAACCTCCTCTAAAGTATAAGCCTGAGCTGTAAGATCAGGGCCCGTCTCTGCCATTGCCTTTATGAACCCTTGCCCTCTTACTAGCTTCATGGGTTGAATCTCCATATCATACTCTTGTAGCATAGTTACCCACTTGGCTCTTTGTTCTCCCAGTTCATTCTGTATCAAGAGCAGCTTGACTGCAGGATTAGGAACTATATGAAAGATCTTATTTATGAGGATGTAATGTCTAAACTTCTTGGCTGCCCTAACTAAGGCATAAGCCTACTTCTCCACATTTGGGTACCTAAGTTCTGCATCCTTCAATGGTGTGCTCATGAATTCTATGGGGTGTTCATTGCCTTGGTCAGATTTTTGGGTTAATATAGCAACACAGGAGTGGTCCGAAGCAAATGAATATATATAGAATGGTTTGGCATAATCGGGACTTACTAAAATTGGAGCTTCAGCAATAGCCTTCTTTATTTCAGCAAATGCTTCTTTCGCTTCTGCATTCCATTCCACCTTGGCCTCCTACTTCAACATTGCATTCAGTGGCTTAACTATTTCTACAAACCCAGTGATGAACTTCCTGACAAAATTGATTTTTCCAAAGAATGACTTCATTTCTTTTTTACTAGCAGTGGGATCTTGAGAATAGCCTTTATACATTCTAGATCAATTGCAATCCCCTTTTCAGAGATAATATTCCCTAACAACTTACCTTCTGTTACTCCAAAGATGCATTTCTTTGGGTTGAGGGATATCCCAAACTCTCTGCATTTCTGGAAAACTTTGCACAAATCTGAGATATGGTCACCTCTATTCTTTGAAAATACCGTTAGGTCATCCATATAGATGATTATGCATTTCCCAATTATATCTTTAAAGGCTATGTCCATTGCTCTTTGGAATATAGCTCCAACATTAATCAAGCCAAAAGGCATTCTTCTATAAGCAAAAGTGCCCCACTTAGTGGTGAAAGCAGTCTTATGTCTATCCTCATATTGCACCATGACCTGGTTATATCCTGAGTAACCATCCAGAAAAGACATCATCTGAGATCCGTTGATGATCTGGAGTACTTCATCTAGTGAAGGCACTGGATAATTGTCTTTCTCTGATGCTCGGTTCAGGTTCCTGAAATCCATGCATAACCTAATTTCACCATTTTTCTTCCATACTTCTTTTCTGCAGGACTAGGTTTGCGACCCAAGTAGAGTGTTTGACTGGAAATATGATTCTCGCAGACAATAGTTTATGTACTTCCTTTTGTATTATAGGTTCCAGAGCATTAATAGGCCTCTGCCTCTGTCTGAAAGGTTTCACTCCTGGATTGAGAGGGATAGTATGAGTTATGGCTGATGTATCATAAGTCTTCAAGTCTTCATAACTCCAGGCTATCATATCTGGATATTTGTGCAATTCATCAATGATTCCCCGTATTTCCTCTAGGGTGCACACTTTACCGAGGAAGATGTTTTTGACATCATCCTGGGATCCCACATTATATTTATCACACTGTCCACTGATGGACTCTTTCTTGGTGTCTCAATCCTGATCTCTGATCTCGTCCAAATCAAAGATCCTCTCTAGTTGCACCATTCCCCTGGGGATTGTGTTGGTCTTCAAATTGATTACCCCTTCGAGATCCATCTCTGCTTCTTGGGGCTTAGTTTCATCGATGATGTGAGAAGCAAAAACATTTGTATTTGTGATAAAATCTAGAATATGCTTGTCATCTTCAAATACCTGGAAATTGGTAACATTATCAGGGATTGAGGGCACTAGGGTCAGTTCCACTGTAAACTTCTTCAACCCAGAAAGAGATAGAGGCTGCAGAGTACTGGCTGCCTGGGCCAAGGAATCAGCTGTCTGGTTTTTATTTCGTGGAATCAGCTGAATGTTGAAGGTGTCAAATGCTTCAATAAGGTCCCATACTCTGTGTCTGTAGTTAGTCATTCTTCTGTCATGGCAGGAGTACTGCCTTCTAACTTGCTTGACTACTAACTCAGAATCTCCATACACTTGCAAGATCTTAACCTTCTTTTTCAAGGCCATTAACAATCCATGAACCAAAGCTTCGTATTATGCTACGTTATTTGTACAATGAAACTAAAGTCTATGAGCAGCAAAAAACGTCTTACCTTTTGGGCTGATTAGCTAAAATCCTGCTCTAGCTCATTGTTTTGATTTGGAGCCATCGAATATTAACGTCCAACAGCCAGCACTTGCGGACTTCTTCGCTTCCTCACTTACATTGTTGTTACTGGATGGATTTTTAGAAGGCATCACTCCTTTTCCTTTGTGGTCGTCTTGGACATTGATTGGGATCACAGGAGTAGGATTAGTATACTTTTGTATTTTTTTTATTGTGGCTTGGCATAAGCAACAATCCAATTGAGAATGTGAAGCATTATGTACCTTGCACCAATTGGAAAAAAGTAACTCTTCAAAGTTCATTCTTCTTCCTAACTAAATCTGACCTTCAATACATTTTTAAAGGAATTCTTGAAAACTGCCTAACAAAGCCAGCTGATTATCCTCTGGATCATCATTACTTTCAGCTGGTTCACCATTGTCCTTAACTGGCTCCACTAGGGCTTCAACACCACTAGACTCTGTCATGAGGTCATAAGACACTGTATGCAACATGAGGACCTCCTCCGAATTCAGTTCTTCAAAGGGAGCGGAAAGCATGTAACTACCCATACTTACTTCTGACACCAAAATTTCAGCAGAGGTTTTATGATACTCTGTAATCATGTACTTCATTTTGGGTTCTCGTTCAATTCTAATCTGATTTGGCACTCCTTTCTAGGGAAGCCACATATGGGAGTGGTCAGTTGAAACATATCCATTCAGAGCCTTGGTAAAGTCCCTTCCCAAGATTAGGCCATAGGCGTCAGGGATGTCAGCCACTTGTATATTGACAACTTGCTGAATTCTAGGATCAGAAGCAATCTGCAGGGGAATCATATTCAATTCTCCTACAACATTGACTTCAGTCCTATGCAACTACGTGACTTTCTTTTGAGAATCAACAGGGGTGATACCCATAGCTCTACAGACACCAAGGGGCATAACATTGGTTGAGGCACCAGAATCCAGTAGACAATTATGCAAATTCTTGCCAAATACACGGACAAAAATCAAGAATGGAGGAGTATCTATTTTCCCTTGAAACAGAGTTAAGGGAGTGTCTACTTGAACAACTTGAGATTTGTCCCTTTCTTTCCTAGTGTCTCTAGGGGGCATGTGGATTTGATCATGAGACAGACCCTATCCTCATATTGGCTGAGAACTAGATACTTTATGGACATTCTTGCTAACTAATTTATCTTGCAACATGGAATTTGCATCATAAGAACCTAAAACTGCATTCCTAATGGATGGAACTCTTAATAGCTCAAATGCAGATAGATTTACCTTTAATTTTCAGAGTTCTTTAGCAACATATGTGGCCAATTGTTCTTCATTTAAATCAGTGGGGGTCTCCCTCGGGTACTCTACCATCTTTTCTTTACTTGCATCAGCATTTCTTCCTTTTGGTACATCATCATGTCCTCCTTGAGATAAATATTGCCTAGAAACTGGGGGAAATGAGGGATTGTTGCTAGCATTAGGGTCTGGAGGTGTGTTGAAATTATTTGGTGGGATAGAAGTAGTAAAGGGACCTCCAGCCTATGGGCGCCTATGTGGCAGCTCTCTCAAGTCATACTTCTTAACAGGTCTCTAGAAGGTCTGCACTTCTTCGATGCAAGCTTCCTCTTCATCCCTGGGACCATTATCATTCACTGGATTCTCATCAAATAATTGGGTCATTTCATCTCCATTGCACACCTGGTCTACCTCATCATTCAACTGGTTAGACTCCTCTTCAGGTACATTGTCCTTACTTTGCAGAAAAGGAGCATGGTTTAATACCAACACTGGTGAATCATAAGGAATAAAGGGTACTATTTCTTGACAGGTTGCATTATTCTCCACCTCATATTGAAAGATCGAGGCTATTGTTTGGAACTCTTGACAGTCTAGCTCAGAATGCTGACTAGTCTTGTGGAGCCTACACCATCCCATAAAGTAGCCTCAGCTAGATATACACCACTAGGAGGCTTCTCTTGATTAGCTGATGACTGGTAGACTGATTAATAGGTTGACTGATTGCTTGATCCAATGTCCACCACCTGGTGGGAAAAGTTTGACCCATATGTTCCAATCCTGATTCTTCTGGTTGTTGTCCTCTGATTTCCCCTCCTCTCCTCTATCATTCTGACCTTGATATCATCTATCCCCTGAGTCCTGGTTGTATCCTCTATCATTGTTATACCCTCTATCCTGACGTTGCCCTCTATCAAAGTGTTGTCCTTGTGGATTCTCCCTATTCTGAGTGGATTGCATATTCCTCTGAGCAGCTTGCAACTGACTGTTCTGATTCCTTAAGTAGGTCACCTCCATATTTAGTTTCTTTATTTGTTTCGATAATTCATCCAATCGTTCCTTATCAGGATTACTGTATGAAGGTTGATTCACATTATTCTGGGAATACCCAACTGCAGCATTGGGATTTAGTGACTGGTTTAGGACTTCAGAATTTTGTAGGTATGAAGGATAACAAGCTTGAGGCTGGATATGTAGAGGTTGATTCACCTTTTGCTAAGGATAACTAACTACGGATGAAACTTGTCCGCCAGGAGGTCCTGGGTAAGGGACCAGAGGCAATTGAGGTACCTAGTTCATGATCGGAGTATGGTTCATGAAAGCTTGATTGAGAGCTGGAACTTGTCCAGGGTGAGCAACGGGTCCTAATGAGGGTAAAGGCCCAGACAGATGCTGCCTTAGATTTGTGCTAACTTTTATAGCCTCTGCATATGCATCTAGTAAACTCTCAGGGGGGTTATTACTCCATTTCATAAAAGTAGCTGTTAAACTATCAAGTCCTTCGTAATAGACTTCTAGGGTAGTGGGTTCATCAACAGCATACAGGGTCTGTAATCTGATATAGGAATGATGAAACCTATTGTCGAAAGACCTTATGGGCTCATTGACCTCTCTCTTCACATTAGTGAACTGACGGTAGAGCTCATTAGAACTAATGGGTATTCAAAATTTTTGCAAGAAGGCAACTTCTAGCTCAATCCAATGGTGGATAGATCCAACAGGTAAATGGTTATACCAATAAAACACATCTTCCCCTAGTGAATAAGGAAATAACCTACATGCTACATCCTCATGGTTTACCCCTCTATCTTTAAGACCAGTCTAAAAAATCCTAATGTGCTCCTCAGCGGTCCTATTTGGGTCATTGACATGGAACTTTGAACAGAAGTGTTCAGGGTTTTTTGGCATAGCATTGTAGATTGCGAAACTCGGGGGAGATGGGTTGGTTGCCAAGAAAGCCATTGGTGGAGGTGGAGGTGGTAATGGTTGATTTATGGTTGGCTGAGGTTGTGGACTAGGAATGTCCTCAGACTCAGATGAACTTGATGAAGATGGGGATGATGGAGGTGTGGGAGGTGGATGGGATGAGGATGATGATTCCCTTCTTCTGTTGGACCTTCTTGACCTAGTAGGGTCTGGTAATTCTTGGAATTATTCCTCTCGTGGAGCAGATCTTGTTCTTCTTTTGAATCTCTCAGGAGAGATGGCGTTCAAAAATCGATCCAGCTTGCTTATTCGGGCCCTCCTTCTAGCGCCAGTTCCTGTTGATAATATTTTCTACACAATAACAACCAGACAGAATATGATATCCTATCTCTCTTGAAAGGTAAATCTCTATCGGCAAGCCTCAAGAGATAACCCCAAGGTCTCTAATGTCAGGTCTTGATAGTGCATAAACAACTCAGAAACGAAATGTGAAAATGCTGGTAATCACAATAGGACCTTACTACAAGCAAAATGTTGAATCAATTTTATCAAATCTAACAACCTGATGATACTTCAATCCTAGATTTAACCCAATAATCAAAGAAAATGGAGAAGGAGAAAGGTTTTAAAGAGATTCCTAAACTTAATACTACTTCAAAGATTAACAATGAGAGTAACTAACACTTGAAATGGACCAATCCTTCAAAATTGATCTCTGCTTGACCAAGATAAATCTACAATCTCGTAGAAAATAATGCAATCTTCTAAGGTGTTAATATTTTCAAATCATGAACATTCATTCAACAACCCCTTTTTGCAGTTGAAATGAACAAATCCTCACAATCGAACTAAGCATACGGAATATGAAGTCCAGGCTAACTTTGCAAAGCAACTAACAATCAGTTGGTTGCAAAAAGTATGGACTGAAGGATTGCTACAACATTCAAGTATTAAATCACAAACATTATTGAACCCAAATCTAATCTAAACATGAACCTTCTCAAAGCAACTTTAAAGATGGAATAATAGGAACCATGCAAAACAAAAGAGACAAGTATGGCACCAAATCACAATGTCATTTCTTGTATTCAAATTGTTCACTGTAGCAACAATTCTAGCTTTTTGTTACAATATTTGCTTGAGGGCAACTACCTGCTAACTTACTCTACTTCTAACTAGCTTTGCTCTATATTCTGGTTACAAATTCTAACCTTCTAACTATTTCTAACTCTTTACAAATGAGGCGACATGCCCAATATATAGAATTCCCCAGAAACCTGTCGGCCAAGCAAGGCTTTCGCAGCAATAACTCAGCACAACCCGGCCAAGAGAGTCTTCGAAAAGGGTCAAACAGGCATTAAATGCACATCCCGTCCAAGTCGGCCTGAGATCCACAGCTCGGACGATGCGCGGGAAGATAATAGAGAAGCAAAAATCATGTCGTAGCCCATCATTAGCTCCCTCCCCTATTATTCGTATTCAGACCTAGTACTTCACATACCTTCAAGAACATCTCATCCAGGCCAGCGACTGGTGGCAAGGGAAAAACTCTGAGTCATCTTTCAATGGATGCAATCTCATCCCTTGAGTGTTTGATTGACTTATCCCAATCCGCTTTATACATGAAGTACTTATCAATGACTGCAAGGTAGGTAGTCGCATCGTCCAGCTAGTGCTCGGAAACAGAGCCATCATCAAGTGGTGCATAGACATCATGCCACCACTTCCTCAACTGCTCAAGGCTCAAGTACTTGGGCGTAATCTTCCTTCTTCCCGTCATAGTCTCAAAGAAGGCAATGGATCTACTATAGACGCCAGCTAGGGTGTCATCAATGTGTCTTCTCTGTTTGTAAATATTTTTCAATACTTTCTGCCTGATTTGCAATACCTCGAACCACTCCCATGGTTTGGCAGCTCTAGAAGAAGGAAGCATTCTGTCACTCACCAACCTGTCCCGGGTGTACTCCATTATAGTCTCAGTTTTCGGTAGAAGAAGATCCGTATCTTCATTATCCTGTGCCAACACAGCCTTCAACCACTCAGTTGCCCTGACAACATCATTTCTTATTGACAAGATCTCCTTGATAGCTTCATCACCTTTTACCTGTACCCCTTTCAACCAACTCACAGTGGCGATAGTGGATGCTTTCATCTTTTCTAGCTTGGTGATGGTCTCCTGAGGTAGAGGATTTGTAGTAGAGGAAGAGGGATTAATGGACCATAGTGGCTTCATTAATTCCTCCAAGCATTTCTTGAGATTTCAATTTTCTCTCTTAAGTTCCTGCTTGGTCTTGATTTCCTTCCTCAATCAATCTACAATAACTGTACTGGAGACCTCATAGTCCTCGATATCCTGCTCCACTGATGTAGGTCCTAGATTGAAAGTCCGAACACTATAATCTTTTCCGACCACATCATTTCTATCTTTGTTTGGAGCAGGGGTGGCGATGTGAACAACTTTTTTATGCGCCCTACCCCTTTCAACCCTTGAGATCACCCCAACCTTCTTCTTACCTTTATCTTTTCCAATTACGACAAGCAGTGCATCCCAATTTGGTGGACTGTGTTCTACCACAACCTATTTTTTCTTTATCTCTTTGTCTAGCCATTCTGGAACAACAGGCTCCAATTGCACCTCAGCTTGTTTTTCCTCTTCTTGTTGACCCTTAGGTGCCTCATCTTTATTCCTTTCTTCTTTTTCAACATGTTCCTCCTCATGTGCAAGCGAGGGAACCTTTTCTGCTTCTTTCTCCCTTGGAGGAGATTCAACTACCTCATTCCTAACTGGTGACTTGGCATATGTAACCAAGGAAGATTGCATTTATTTTTCAATTTCTACCTCTCCACTGTAGAGTTCTCCATCATGGAATTCCTCTCACTCAGTGTCTACATGTTCATCAACTTTTTCAGTTTCGCTAGGTTTACTTTGAACTTCATGAGCTAGAAGGATGTCATCCTGCTGCTCCCCATGAAGAGTGGCAGGAGGAAAATCTACCTTAGGCACACTGTTCTTTGGAGAAGGAGTCCTAGACCTCCTCGCATATACCTTTCCTTTCTCCTCTGAACTTTCTACATTCACCACTGGCAGGAAAGTTACCTCTTCTGCAACCTTGGAGCTTGCCCTCTCTGATAATTTTACAATTCTTCTTCTCTTCAGCACAGGGGCATCAGCCTCAGGATTCTATTTTTCAGTCTCTTTCTGTTCAGACCTCTTAGTCCTTGTTCTCTTTTTGGCCATTGGCTTCCTCTGTTTTTCTGTCTCTTGGACTTCTATTTCTTGAACACTTTTACTCTTGACCTTGGATGGGGAGTCCAACCTACCTTTACCCTTAGGGTCTTGCTGCCCCGTGGACTCCTTAGAAGTAGAATGGGAATCTAAGTCTCCCATCAGGTTGTACGTGCATTTCACTCCTTTATTTTCCAACTCCCACATAGTGTGTTTGAGCCACATCTTGGTAACCTTGAGAACTGGATCCATCAGTTGCTTCAGCTCTATTTGCTCCTCTTCTAACCAGTCTATATCACCAATCGGCCTATCTTTCACTGCCTCATAGGCATGATCCTGGATTAAGTTCCCATCATCCTCCAATCGATCAGGCACTATCCTTATATTATACAATCAGACTGCATCCACTGGAAGCCAAGAGAATTTATTCTTTCTGCCCTCATATTCATCACCACAATTGGCCCAGTAGTCCTCTAAATTAACCTTATGGCTATATTCTCTACTGGCCTTCTTTTGAGCTTCTCTTGTGATGTCAAATCTAGATCTCTTGGAGTGGAAGGACAAGCCAAGAGTACTCATTTCTTCTTCTGAAGCCTGGGCAGAGCCAATGGAAGGGAAAACCTCTCCAGTGCCAATTCTTAGGGGAAAATCCCCACCAAACCTTGTCTTGTGTTTGTCCTTCTTGACAGTGGCATCAAAATCACAAATCTGTCTTGTTACTTCCAACAATATAATGTGGTCAGTGGGATACCTTGGAAGTTTGTATGGGGCCTTTTGGCAACCGTCAATCTGAATGTAGGAGAAGGTTGGGAACTGAATAAACCAGGCTCCATATTTCTTGATGAGCTCTTTTGCTTGATCTGAAATTCTGACATGCTCTCCTTCCTGAATCATTCTGGTAATATGCATGGTAAATGCATCATTTTCCCTCCTATAGTCTGAGCTCCTAAATATAACTAAGGGTAAACCTCATAAATGATATCCTGTCTGAAAATTCCCTTTGTGTCCAATCCTCTGTAGGGATGGAATCTAGCCAGCGCATAGACCAAATATGAGGTCATTGTGAAGGTCTTTGTCTACAACACATTGGACAATTGTTTGTGAATTACTTGGATGATGACCCCTGCCCAATGGTAATTAATCTTTTCTTGTTCCATCCTCACAATCGCATGGCACATCCAATTCTCAAATGTACCTGCACTCTTCAATCCAAGCACCCTACTAAGAAAGGTGATGGCATCATAGTACTTGTTCTTGAATTTTTCTCTGAACAGCTGCTTTGGAAATTTGGAGTAGTGAGACTTGGGCTTCTCCAACTAGGAATTGATTAGCTGCTATGACTTCACAGTCTGGTCATCGTAAAACTCTCGAGCTGTCTCAATGGTGAATCCCACCACATGAGACTGGTCTGGCATATCAAAGGTTTGGGCAATGGAGACCGGGTTGAGATTTGCAACAACTCTCCCTTGAGGACCAATTATCCTCTGTGTATTACTGTCATAGTGCCTTGCACACTCTAGGACTAGCTCATAACATTGCACTATAGAAGGGAAACCAGCTACATGGGACAAGTTCGATTCCATCATCCTTCTAGTCACCAAAGGAGGATCCTTAGCCACCATTCTTTCTTTAAATTCCTCGTAGTCCTAGAGGCCAACGTTTGTATTAGTGAATTTTGACCAGACAGAAGTGATCTTGCTCTCTGGGACCTTGCTCTTAATGTACAACTTAATTCTCTCTGCATCAGATAATGAGGAACCAGCTGCTGCCTTGCTTGATTCATCTTGCACTCAACATGAAAATCACATTAAAAACCATAGGAGAGAAAGGTTAATCCATCATAACCCATTAGAATGCATCTCACATAGTCAAGGTGTCATTAAATCTCATATAGAATGACCATAACACATTTCGGGTTTCAAGACCATCCACAGAATCTGAGCCAGAGAGAAATTTTGGGAAATTCCAGACCGATCAGATTCCAACGAAAAAACCAAGAAACACCTACTTAACCATCAAACCTGATCATTTTCATAAATAAATCACATGAGAGATCCAAATATGACATGAAATAATCATCAAATGCATCACAAATTATAAATGAATCCAATTATTTCATGTTCCTTTATATTTCACCAAATTTCGGGGAAATCCGTGAGGGGTGGATTTCCGTGAAGAACAGGCCAAAGAGGATTTTCAGGAAATCTGGGAGATGGCAGATTTCAGAGAAATCCAGACCTGGCAGACATCCGTGGTTAAGGCAAGAACCAACGGGGATTCCCAGAACGAAGGTTTGAGAAGAGTTAATCATTTTGTCTCTAGAGAGTCTCGCCGAAGGAAATCACTAGGATAGGTTTCGCTAAGACATAGTGGTTTCGGTGTAACATCCTAGCGACTAAGGGGAAGTCTCAGCGAAGCATGAATGTCTCCCCAATAGAAGGTGACTCAACAAGAGCAAGATATGCTCAGCGAAAGGTCTCACCGAAAGGGGGAGGTCTTGGCGAAGAAAAGGAATATCGGTAAAGCCACTGGATCCTGCTATGACCTCCTGGTGACATGGTTTGTATTGCCGAAAGTGAACATGAACTAGCATGTCGATGAGACATTTTCTTACGGGGTGAGGTCTCGGCAAAAGCAAGGGTCTTGCTGACCGATATGCATACAAGATTTCATCGGTGTAAAAATGATAGTGTCACAACGATTCAACATGAACCTAGGAAGACCACTTCGGCGAACCTCCAGGTGGTCGATATGATATCTCAGCGATCTCGAATGGCCACAGCGAAGGGAAACTAGAAGGGATGGAGAGTCTCGATTTTATCCAGACACTAAACCAACTATGGATTTCGAAAACTTTAACCTAGGGCAAGTCGGGGACGGACCTTTCATGAATTTTCTTTGTATTGTAGGTCAATCTTAAGACGAAATCACCTGACATGGCACTGCCCTAGGTCCGAAACCCTATTCATCCGCCATTGGCATATAGGAAAGCTCAGAATTTAGTTGTTTCCACTGTTGAGTCATCACTAGGGTTTACTAATTACTCTCAGGTAGGATTCATTAAAATGCAGATGGACACATGAACTCAAAACCTACCTGGGAGATGACAAAGGATGCAATACTGAACAACCCTAGCATGAAATAAAAAAATACATAGGAATTCAAATCCCACAAGCCCTCACAATACCAATGTGCCATTCATAATTCAATTCAAAGTAGAGCAATCAGACACATACCATTATAAAGCAGGAATTGATCTCAGAAGCAGCAAACACAAAGCTCAATGGTGTCCACAACAAACATAGGTGATAATGTGCAAGAAATCACCACCAAATCAATCAATTCAAACCCAAACACCCCAAAATCACAACCAAATACCCACAAGAAATTACTTTTGAGCTCAATGAGGGAAAATAAGAAATAGGATGGCATAAAGGACCCCAGAATCAAGTTAAATACATCTCTCAGAACATGCACGGAGCCATTAATGCAGTCGATAAGACAGCCAGAGAAGGAATTCAGGAATTCGACAACAGGGCGGAACCTGGGAAAATCCGGACCATGCAGAAATCCGCGAAGATTAAAAATTCCTGAGTAACAAGGTCCAACCGTAATCCAAACAAGGTCCGGGAAAATCTGACCAGGGCAGAAAATCTCGAATCCGAGTAAAAGCCCGAAATTCATCTAGGACTTAATATTTTCAATGAATAACCTGGGGGAAACACCTAGGCAATCAAAATAAACAATTTAAGCATGTGCCTAGGGAAGATAAAACCTCAAAAAGAAAAGGCCAAGAAACCAAAACCGAAGTGAAAGAGGGTCCCTACTTCCAGCGGGGCGTGTGTGCGAAAAGGGCACAACAATACACACATCAAAAGTCTACAGACCAAAACAACTCATTAAAACAAAGTATGGCAATTATTTATTCAAAAATGACAATCACATCATGTCAAAAAAATTGACATATGGTCAACACAAGTCAAACTCAGTCAAAATAAGTCAAATGATCATAACCTGTCAAACTTTCAACTCTTGGTTAGCTTTTAGATGTGTCCTTCTAAAAGATAACCTCTGTCATTCATGCCTTAGGATGTGTCCTTCCTAGGCATCGTCATTGTCATTCGACATTTTGAGGGATCCTCTTGACATCTAAGGATCACTCCTCTCGACATCAGTATTCTTTAGATGTGTCCTTCTAAAGAACAAAATTTGTCATTTATGCCTTAGGATGTGTCCTTCCTAGGCATCATCACCGTCCCTGTCACTAGATTTTTGAGGGATTCCTTTTGAAATTTAAGGATCAAACCTCTCGGCATCAACATTATTCAGAATGTGTCCTTCCTGAATTTGGAAATCTTCGGCATTTCATCAAAACCTTGACACCTTGGCATCTTGACATTACAAACCTGACATCCTGACATTAAAACACTTGGCATCCAGACACACTTGGAAAACACCTGGGACTTGTCTTTTGGTTTTTCATCATGTTACTAGTTTTTCAGCGAGATCCCGACAATAGGATTTAGAGAAGCAACGATGTATCATGACGTTTGTCTTATCTTTCGACACTCATGTTACTAGTTTCTCAGCAATGTCCTGACTGCAGGATTTAGAAAAACAATGGCGTATCATGCTCATGGATTTATTTTGTCCTTTTGGCAATCATGTTGCTAGTTTCTCGAGGATGTCCTGACAACAGGATTTAGAGAAGCAACGACGTTTCATGAATTGTCCTTCTTGTCTTTTATGCTTGTGGTTGGTTATGACAAGAAAAACTGGGCCAATTGCTCTCTTAGTATGAGTCATGATCATCCTTGTTTGTGGTTGTTTGTCTCACGTGATGGTACGACCTTGCACACCTTGATCTATGTCATATCATGGTGTTTGTTGGCCATTACAATAATCTGCCCAATGATGATTAAGAGAAATAAATATTAAAGTCCTATGGTAAGGTTTTGAAGGATTTGGTCTAGGAACTAACATGCATCTCCTTCTGTCTTGTCATCTTCTCTCACCCATCTCATATAGGCATTGCATCCATATCATCATCCATATCTTTTGAACTAACATCTCTTTGTCTCTTCATATTCTAGTCTTCTCATCAATTTCAAGAGCACACCCATATTCTCGAAACCCATTTGTCCTCTTGAGGGGGCATACCATAACCCTCGTCATTTTTCCTCATCGTATTTTGCACTAGGGCATATTTTTGATGTATTTTCTTTGTCACAATGCGACATGCTACATTATGACAAAGAGGGGAAAAATGTAGACACGTAAAAATGACCTAGGCCTGCAAGTTCTATTTTTACCACTTTCGTCCTAGCATAATTATGACATTTAATTATGTCCTTGGTCCACATTCGACTATTAATTAAATAATTCATAATTATTTAATTAATTCATGTCTCTTATATTCTTCATGATTATTAAATAAATAAACTATATTTATTTATTCAATACATCACTAAGGGTCTATTATCTTCTTACAATTAAATAAATTTATTAATTTATTTAATTACCTACTGTTCATTTATTCTTCCTGATTATTAAATAAATGAATTTCATTTATTTATTTAATATGTCACTAATTCCCATAATTAAATGAATTTATTAATTTATTTAATTATCGGTCATAATCCTCTAAATTAAATAATTGTCTTTAATTATTTAATTACCTAATTTGACATTTCCCTCATTTTAAATAAATTAATTATTTTAAAATGATTTCACATTATTAACTGTCACTTCATTTTAGTAAATAATCTGAAAAATTGATTATTTACTGTCACACAAAATCCATATTTTGAATTTATTAATTCAAAATGGTAATATTTTTCCAAAAATCAAGCAATTGAGTAGATTCTTGATTTTTCAAATTTGTTTTTTAGTTTAACTCTTATCTTATTGATTTTTCGAATCTCACAAATCAAGTAGTCTTTATCTTCTTGATTTTTGAAAATCTTCATTTTTTTGGCTAATTATCACATTTATTCTCAACCGCCGATTTGATTTTATCAAATGACATCTTGGCCACTCATTTAACAATCTTTCCCTAACCCTAATTAGGGATTATCACATGAAATCTCATCCACTGATTTTAGGCTTTGTCAGCTTTCAATCTCGTTCGTCCGTCCAAAATTGCATTTTCTATAAAATGTCAATTTTTCTCACAATTTAGGGACCACTTCGTTAATATAGACATTTATTCTTAGACATTAATTGCATACTTCGCATTTTAGCTTATTTTAATTCGATCATAGTCATTTTTCATAGTCATAGGCATAGTCATTGTTAGTCTTTATTTAAATCCTTCAAAACTTGCATAGGACATAGGCATAGTCAAAGAATTGCTCACACGTTCGATCTGAGGGCAACCATCTGCAAGTTAGAAGGTACTATCAAGGTGAATCATGGAAACTCCTAGGAAAGACATGTATAATTGTTCTTATTTTTAGTTTTCATTGTTCTTGATAGGATCTTTGGGTTTATATGCTTTATTGATACTTAGTAATCTAACCTAACCTGAAATTTATCCTTACATATAGTAAGCCCTTGATTGAAAATCAACTTGCATTCTTAGCCCTTGATGGGAATCCATGATCCATGCCTCCATCTTCCTTCCATTATGATCGTTGATTGATCCTTTTGATCTTGGCCATCAATTTCATTTTGCCTATTCTATAAATAGAGCTTGCATCTATTGAATAGGGATCCATATTTTAATAGTAAACTTATGATGTTAAAATCACTCTCATCTTGCACTCATATTTAATGTTTTAAAAAACATTTTAGGTTATTTTACATGCATTATTAGCATAGAGCATCTATTAATGGCTTCCATAGTAACTTAGTTGCATCCATTTAGTATATCTTGAAATTAGGGTTTTAATCTTATGAATATTGCATACATTTAGAATAGATTGCATACACTCACATCGATCATCATAAGCATTTATCATGTTAAAATAGCTTTCATCATGTTTTACAATACATCTTTCATTGGTTTCGTCGATTCTCTTCAATATAATCGAT
The DNA here is from genome assembly GCA_007258455.2 of Sequoia sempervirens. Taxonomy (NCBI): domain Eukaryota; kingdom Viridiplantae; phylum Streptophyta; class Pinopsida; order Cupressales; family Cupressaceae; genus Sequoia; species Sequoia sempervirens. The sequence continues at coordinate 22,614 of VDFB02293679.1, forward strand.
CGAACCAAGCTCATTATCCACAGGATTGGGAAAGGGTCGTCATTGCACATGAATGCAACACCACTCCCCCAATAGGATAAGTTTCAATGGATTATAATAGATGTTTGTGAAGCTTTTGTATTTTAATATGTTAGTTTTAATGGATTCTTAGCTTAGTTTGCATTGAATTATCTTATTGGACTGATGTTTAATGGCTTAATTATACTTCGAATCCTCATGGATCAAGTGTAGTTAGCCTATACTACATTCTTCAGTCACATCATCTACTTTAACTATTTATATCTTGTTATTTTATTCATACTTCATCTCATGGTGAAGAGTATATGAGACTCCTTTCATGGTATGGATCCACGGTCTACCTAGGAGAAGACTATATGAAAGAAATCCTGGCATGAGATGGACACGAGTAGGAAAAACCATGGGTCCAACCTCAATGGGTAGTATGATCATTCCTAATGATTTCTCATTAACATTTTCAAAACCATGGATACTAACATCATAGGGTTCTATGACATTTTTATCCATGCCAATTTTATCTAGGAGGTCAATACTACAAATATTAAGACCCACTCCATTGTCTATGAGAGTACACCTAACTCTAATTTCATTAATGATAACCTTTATCATTTAGGCCTCATGTTTATTTTGGATCTCAAGTGGGGGTAATTCATGTTGAGGTAATGTAATATCCAACTTTATCACTTGCAAACAATCAAATAAGGTGGCTCATCATTCGGTCTAGTAGAAGATGCGACATCAATATTTTGGAAAACCTCTTGGAGAATCCTATTGTATGTAGGTTATTTTTGAATAAAATCCCAAAGGGAGATTTTTGCTAGAGTACAATGAAGTTTCTCAACAAGATCATACTCTTTACCATTACATTGATGAATGTTATATGTGTGAGCAACTGTGTGATAACTTGGTTTATGTGACACATGCTCACTAGTGAGTTTTCTTACAAAGTTCAAGATATGGCCAGGGCATTGAGGAGGTCCTATAATGAGAGGTGACCTAAAAACAAAAAAAATCCAATAGACCTGATGCAAGCAAAAATCTAGAAACCAGGTTCCAGGTATGCAAATTGACAACATGCATTAATCTATTTTGGAGATCTCAGGAAAATTTTTGGATTACTAGGATGCCCTAGGGTGTTTAATTCCTATAAGGGATTTTTCTAAGATTGCAATTTTAGAGGCACTAGTGGCATGAACTAACTATATGATAACTTTCAAACCTAGATTTAGAATTAATTATGTTGATGTTTTGTAAGTTTTTGGATTGTGCAATGTGTTGTAACAACCTAGGGTTTTGGATTTTTGCAAAAATGAAACTATTCTACCCAAATTATGTAATGCTTTAGAAAATGTAAACAATTACTCTATAGATCTGACAATCTTCAATATTGAAATATAATATTTTGTTTATAAATTTGCAATAAATGAAGCAAAATGACAACTTTGTTTAACATGCAATAACACTTTTCTAGAATTTCAATTAAGATATTTACAAGTAGAATCAGACAAAGAATATAGAAACAAAGACCTGTGCAAAAGTTTTCTAAGACACCTATAGTAGGATAGAGCACCCAAGGGAATCTGAGTCCCTAATAGAGGTTTAGAAAAATGAAAAAATTGAATGTTTAGGTTGTTGTTTAAGGATGTTGTTTCTATCTGCAAACTAGTTTGATAGTGATCATTTTCCCAAAATTTTCCCAATTGAAGGTAATGTAACTCAAATGCAAATGTTTCAATAAGAAATGACAATTATGAATAAAATTTTGAATGTAAATCTCATCTAAATGACTTAAACTAAACCTATTGCAACTTATGATGCAATATGATATGCAATTTTTGTGAATTTTTGTGAATTTTTATAATGCAAAAATAAAACCCTAAATGCAAAATGCAAAACCATGGAATACAAAACCTAGATCTAGGGTTGGATGAGTGTAATTTTTAGAAGGCTTATGATGTCAAAATGTTTGGTTCACAAAAATGTAACATATGAAAAAGGGAACCCTAAGTTTAGGGTATAAACCTAGGATTGCTTTTTCATCATTTTCAAAGGTACATTAGGATGAAAATAAATAAGGTGTTTAGATTGAGTTTTAACCATGAAGGTGAGTTAATCAGACCTAGATTTGATCCTTTTGAGGCTTAGAAATGGACTAGAATTAATTTTCTACGATTAACCTAATTAGACTATATGGCCTAATATGAAAATGCAATATCACGATAATGCATAGACTAGAACAATAGTTTCCATGCAGATCTGGGAAGTGCAGAGGACTATGTACCTATCATCGAAAGTTGTATCTGATCATTATAGAAAGATAGGGTCAGCTTAGGGTGAATGGGTCCTTGTAAGACACTTTGAGTCTATTTTTAGAGTCCTCTAAAGACAGATCTAAGACTTTTGTTTCCACTTGCAAAGTTTTCAGAACACAATTAGATAGTTTTGTAGGCGAGTTTTTATTTGTTGACAATATGTAGGGCTTAAACCACAACAATGGATAATTTATCTTTGAGCTTCCCTCAATCCTCTTCAAACCTAAAACTTGCACATTCGAAGAGAGAAAATATTGGTCATTTAGGGGATTGCCTTAGTCAAACCCTGTGTAGGTGTTTCCATAGTTTTCACAATAGAAATGTCAATGATAAAATGATAATGGATAGGAAGGAATGATGAAATCATAAATTGCTACAACTCACCATCATTCAATTGCTTCCTTGATGGACTAAATTCATTCACATCACCTCAATGTCTTGGATCTTTCTTGCTTGATTTTCATGAATGCTTTGGAGACCTACAAAAGGGGTTAGCCTTCACAAAACAATGATGACATAAACACATAAACTCACATAGGATTTGACATGATGCTTGGATCTTAAATTGTTGTAATGAATATCTAAAAATTTTCTCTTGAATTTCTCTTGACATTAATGCTTGCTCGTAAAACATCCTTCTTTCTTTCTTCTAGTTTTAAATGGTTAAAATACTAGGCATTTATAGGTATTTATTCAATTTCTTTAAAATTAATTTGCAATAGATGACCTCTTCAAAATTGGGTCCTCGTAGAATAGGACTTATTCACCCTAGGGTGAATGGGTCCTGATCCTATTTTCTATAACATTAAGTGTTGAGGGAAAAATATCAATTGGATGGATTTGTTCAATGCTTGCAGTCTATTGAAAAATGATAAAAATGGGTCTTGAAATACATAATTTAGGAAAGAAAAATTAAGAAAAAGGCGGGGGCCCTATAGATATATTAGTAATAATTAAAATTTATAATAGGTAATAGTCCAAAAAACACCTTTACAATGAAGAGCTATCTGCTAGCCCCAAGTTTTCTACTGAAAATGGGTCGATTATATAAAATATTTAGAAATCCACAACAAAACTTATTTTTTCAGCCTGAAACTAAGATATATTTGGACATGAAGAAAGTGAACTAAACACCCTTGCACGACCCCTGGACTAATTCTCCCTTGGGTCTTCCTACGATATTAAGATCATGTCTAGGATAGGACTTTGCACCCTTCTTGCTCAAGCCAAATCTTATCTAAATTTTTTGAATCTGTTGCTCCAAAACTTGGTACTCCAGAAACTGTTGCTCTAGAACTTTAGCCTCGATAGTCACATTCTTCTTACATGACCCCTGGATTGAATTCTCCCTTGGTTCTTCCTGCACTATTAAGATCATTCCTAGGATAGGACCCTGCACCCTTCTTGCTCAAGCTAAATCTGATCTGAATTTTCTGAATCTGTTGCTCCAGAACTTGGTGCTCTGGAAACTGTTGCTCAAGAACTTTTGCCTCAATAGTCACATTATTCTTACCCTTAATGTACTCAACATAAAAATCATAAGCCTATATCTTACAGATCCATTTCTATTGATGCTATTTAATGGATTATTGCTCTGATACCATTGAAATATCTCTAGCTAAATTTGAACTATGTTTTTTGAATTTGTTGCTCTGAAACTTGGCACTTTGGAGATGTTGCTCTAGAATTTCATCAAAAACTTTTCTTGTAAGCTTTTCAACTATTGCTTGTCTTTTCTTTTTATATTTTCAACATATATGGAGAGACTGTCCGAAAGGGTGAGCAAACAACACCACAACTAACGCCACCCATCACACAGAATCTTTGTTGTCGCCACCTTCATCTTTCACACATGGTCAAAGTCATGGATTCCTTAACAACTATTGCAGAAACTTTCGGGTATGCTTGCAATTCTATGTCATTATATACATCAATTTCTTTCCCATCACAACCCATATTCGCCAATTTTTCTACCATGTCATTCCCCTCTCTATAAGTATGTGAGATCATAAAAGTTTGAAATTTATCCAACAAAAACCAAATTGTTTGTAAAATATATTTCAAGCACCAACTATGCACCTTTATCTCCTTGCAAGCATTAATTATAATTAAGGAATCCCCCTCGATGTGAACTTGTGCAATGCCCAATTTGAGGGAAATTTCCAATCCTTCCAGGACTGCCTAAGTCTCAGCCACATTATTCATGCCCATTGGAAGTGAAAATGAACTAGCCACTATTACTGATCCCAAAGAGTGTTAGATACAAATTCCTACGCCTGAGATGCCCGGATTTCCTCTCGAAGCACCATCAAAGTTAAGCTTGAAAAAATTAGAACATGGGGGTTTCCATTTGATTTCTTTTCTATTCACCATCACTCTACTATTTTGATGTCTTGCAAACTAAAAAATTATGTTCCTCTAGCTCTTCAAAATAGAGTCATCCCAACTTGTGAAAAACGAGGATGTGTTATTATGTTTCAAAACATAATCATTAACCACTTCTAAAATTGCTTTCTCAATCTTGACTTTAACAACCTCAATTGAAGAACTTGATTTCCTGAAAAACACGTAAATTGTGTTCCCACCATATATTCCATATTACTAGTGGTGGAATAACTTGTCATATAGAAGCAAAAAAATAGGTTTTATACAATAATGGCCAGCTCTAGAAGATGTCCCAAATAGAATTTGGCAAAGGGTTGTGTAAGTTCAACTTGCTCTTTATGAACAACCAACAATTCTGTGCAAAGTTACATTGAACAAAAAAATGGTCTACATTCTCCAGCTCTTCCTCACATAAAGGAAACTTGAAAGGATAAAAAATTCTTAGTTTAGTTAATCGATCACTCATTAAAATTCTCTTTCATAAAGCTAACCATGCAAAACTCCCAGCTTTTGGGAGTATCTTGTTATTCCAGCAAAATGAATAAGCCCTTTGTGAGACCAACTGATCCCTATGCTAGATTAGAGCTTGATATCCTTGCTTAAGAGAGTAGGATCCCTCTTTCGAAGGAGCCCAAAAAATCTTATCAGGATTCCCTGAGATGAACATAATTCTACTTCTTAGAAAATCTTGAAGCAACAAAAATTGATTGGTAGAGAGGGATGAATCAGACTATTTTTTCTAGATTACTTTACTTGCTAGGCCTTCTGTTGAATGTACATAATCTAGAAATTTTTCAGCCCATTCTCTTGACAATACAACCCTAACCCACTATAATTCCTGAATGTTTTTCAAAGGAGGCTTACCATTCCATGAATCCCCCCAAAACTTCACACTTTTCCCATCATGAATTTCCTACGTAATGAATGAAGTGATAATCGACCTGCATGACGTCAAGAAATTCCACATGGCTGATCCTGAAGGCGGGTTTGAAATAGTAAGAATCCTCAAGGGGTTTGGAGTGTCAAGATACTTAGCCTGCATTAGCTTGCACCGCTTCATTTTAGGCTTTGTGTACATTTTCCAAACTAACTTGGCCCCAAACGCCATGTTCCTGATTGAGCTATTGTGAATACCTACTCCTCCTTGAGATTCTTCCAGCGCCATGCTATCTAATGATATTAGAGGCACATTTTTGCAATCATTCATATTACCCTTCCATAGAAAATTTCTGATAATGCTCTCAATTTCAAGGATAACCGACTTTGGATCCTTGAGAACCACCAAAAAATAGTAAGGGATTACATATAATACTAATTTTATTAAAAGAATTATGCCTGATAATGATAACCATCATGCCTTCCACATTAGAATCCTTTCCTTTAATCTTTCTATTACTTTAACCCGGTAAGAAGCTTTATTTGGACCTTTGAAAAAAGGGATACCTAGGTATGCACATGGCAACACTGCTTGCCTAAACCCCAGTATTTTAATTATCTTATTTTTTATAGCCTCTTTTGTATTGAAAACATAAATTTTGGACTTAGAGGCATTAACTTTCTGAACTGATGTTGAGCAATACCTGTCGAGCACTTGTTTGATTTGAATGGCTTCATCCACAGTTGATCTACTAAAACAAATGGTATCATCTGCAAACAGAGAATGAGTTATTGAAATTTTTGTGTTTGAAATAGTAATTCCTCTCCAAAGTCCTAGGCTATGTTTATAGGTAATTAATCTACTTAGCGACTTAGCCATTATAATGAATAGGAAGGGGGATAATGGATCCCCTTGTCTCACTCTTTGTTATGCTGCAAAGAATCCCATAGGTGAACCGTTGAGGATGATTGAAAACTTTTCTCCTGACAAGGAAGATCTAATCCATCTATTCCATTTTCCTTTGAAACCGAATTTCTCAAGAACTTTGTTAAGGATATCCCAATCTACTCGATCGTAAGCCTTCACCATGTCCAGCTTAACAATGAAAGAAGGTAAAAAATCAAAATAAATTGAGTGAAGGGTCTCATGTGCAATTAGTGCTCCTTCAGATGTTTCATGACCTGTGAAAAAGCCTCCCTTCTCCTAAGAGATAATATTTGCAATAAGAGGTTGCAATCTGAGGTATATGGCCTTGGTAAAGATCTTATAGACAGTGTTGCATAATGATATGGGCCTGAAATTTGCAAAGGTTTTGGGGTTTTTTAATTTTGGAATGATTGTAATGTTTGTCACATTGAACTTCCTAAGCATGGAACCAGTTCTTCTTGATTCTTCTAGGGACCACAATAGGTCATAGCACAAAAAATCCCACCCTTTTTGAAAAAATATTGTTGTAAATCCATCTAAACCAGACGCCTTATCTAGAGGCAATGAAAAACAACATCTTTAAATTCATCTAAGGTAAAAGGTTTGAGTAGGGAATCATTATCCTCATCTCGAATTAGAGAGGGAATAACCTCGAAAATCTCAACTTCATCTTTCCTGCACTAATCATCTTTGCCTTGTAGGGCTGTTAAAAGTTCAGAAAATAATCTCTTAGCTTCTCTCTTAATATATTGTTTTGACGTTAGCAAGATGCCTGAAGCAATCTCTTGAATTGAAAATATTGTTGAAGTAGCTCTTTTTATCTGCACAAAAGCATGAAAATACTTTGTATTTCTATCACCCTCTTTAAGCCATAGTTCTCAAGATTTATGGCGCTAATATATTTCTTCCCTAGCACATAACTCTTCCCAATCCCTTTACAATTGTTTTTCCTTCTCAAACAGATTATAGGCCCAAGCCCTCAAAAAGATAGGATTTAACTTTAAACACAACATTGCAACTTTCTTTATTGCAAAAAATTACAACAAAAATCCCCATAGATTTATCTATATAAAAAACTGCTTGGACCCCTTCCCATTCTTCAGCCAATAATTCCTTTAATTTACCTAAATCAGGGGTCAAATTCACAAACTTACAAATCAATGCTTTATCTCTAAGATCCTCAACTTGAGGTTTCAATAGATGCTCCAGACATGCAATTTGTAATATGCCCTTTCAATTCGCTTGGGAATCCCTTTGGCCATCTCCCCCTTCTTCTACCATGTTGGTATGCTCCTTCTACACTGAATGGGTAGGCTCTTTCCATCTCCAAATTTTCTTTCAAGATTTCCTTGGCACACTTCTTCTTTTTCTCTTGGAACCCTTATTTTTGATTTTTTTGCCTTGCCTAGGCAGCGATCCTGAAATGGTCTTTTGGGCCTGCTTATTCTCCAATGATCCCTTTCCTTTTTCCTTCTAGTTCTCCTTATTTGTATTATTGTCCAGTACATCCTTCTGAATCCCCTGATGCCAAGAGTTTTGTAAAGCTTCTTTTCTAAAATCATCTTGTATTTTGCTTTGTTGATTTCTCAAGGTCGACACAGAGTGGCGCCTTCCAGAGAAATCCTGGGGTTGTGCAAACCATTGGGATGACACTTGAGAATCTTGCACCGGATAACTTCTTGTGTGATTCAGATGGAACCCTCCTTGACTCGGACCATGGGGCTCACCTCTCCCTTGCAACTTTGAAGCCCTAAGAGATCTGAGGTCAAGCTCACTATCTTCATATAGCTTGTTCAAAAACTATCCTTTTCATACTATCTTTTAGCTGTAAGATTCTACTCGCAGTCTCCTAGTCCCCTATCTTCTTTGCAAGTATAAAAAAATAGCTTCTTACTATGATCTAGATGCCGACTAGGTCAAAACAAAACCCAATTAGGTTTTGCAAATATATACTTTACTCTAGTAGGTTTGTGCCTTGCTTGTTGCCAAGTATCATTCCCTGTGGGTCTACCTTTTTGAAACTGGCCAACATATCCTTGAAAGCTTTGAGGCCCACAAGAGCACAAATTTCTAGCATCTTCTACATAGTTACCATTGCTACACCATTCCCTATTCCCTCCTAAAAGTTTGTCATCACTTTCCTAGTGTTGGAACCCGTTCCCTCCTAAAGATTGACTGTTGCTTTTCCAACGCAGAGACCTGTTCCCTCCTGAAAAGTGACTGTCACTTTTCCAACGTTGAGACCCCTTCCCTCCATGATTTTCTCCTAAAATTTGACCATTGCAGATTCCTAAAAATTGACCATTGTTGTTCCAGTGCTTCGCCATTCCAAAAGACAATTTTAAATATTGTTAGTTTGATGGCCCATAATTTAGGAAGTTAGGAGCTTAATCATGTCCAATAATTTAGAGGGGACAAAATATAGTGTCAAATTGTCAAGGGTGAAAATTTACGATGCTACAATTTTAAAATACCACTTACAAATTTAACAATATTGTTAAAAGCTTCCTTTGTAATAGGTACTTCTCTGGTAGAGTGCATGAATGTAGTACAATAGTGCATTGGTATCTCAAATCCACATACAAAGACACAAAACTACCCACTAGAATTAAACTAAAAATATTTTTTTAGGATTTTTCAAATCTATAATTAACTGACAGCTTATAAATTTTGGACTTTGAAATGGATAATCTGATAGATATAGATTATCAAGGTTCATGCATGGCATTCTACATAGTTTAGTATATTCTTGAATATACATAGTTATGTCTTGGGCCTTTTTAACAAGATTGTTTGTTTCATCTAGCATGGGGAGAATAGTAGTTAAAGTTAAGAGTGTCCCTATATTTCTTAACCTTTATAAGAGGTGAGGAGCTTTGTCTACTATGTGGTGATATTCATACATTACTCCAATCAAGAATCAATATTCTAAAAAAACTTGTTGCATTAGTCCATGCAAGGAGATCCATCTGGTATCAACATCCTTAAGAAGCTTGTTTCCTCCTGTTATTCCCTTAGCAAAATTTTAAAATTCTGTAAAACATTTGGGACTTTGGTAAAAGTATGAATAGAGCTCATGGACTAGATTTTTAACTTTTGATATTGGAAGAAACTTGCTTACAATTTGAAATGCTAAATTCATTTTGTGGGTCATGCAGTGAATGACAATCATGTATGGTGAACAAGTAGTTTGCAACTTTACACAAAGACCATTCTTGTGACCTTGCATTACTGAAGATCCATTAGCTCCTACACACATCGACTTTCTGGTAATTGTGAAGTCATCCATACCTCCAAATTCATTCACATATTTCTTAACTAGTTCAAATAGACTTTACGATGTTGAACTCTCCTTATTTTTATGAACACGGAGTAGATGAATTTGGAAAACATGTTACTTTATAGTATACACATGCATATATACCCAAGAAGTATTATCTACTGAAATAACTTCATCAATGCAATGGAGGTTGACTCTTTTATTTTCTCTTTTAAATCTTATTTTTCCACCTCAGCAAGACAAATTTCCCATTCCCATCCAACGGTTGTTAACCAATGTGTGCTAAGAAAGTGAGGAACACCCAAAAATGATAATAAATTATATTTTGGGTAGTTTTTCATAGGACACCCTCTTGACAAAATATGAAAAACAACACCCATTTGAACAATTTTTTCCAGTTGTTCTCCTATCATTATCTTTCCAAATTGAGTTTCAATTGAACCTCCAAATGCAGCAAGCTTCACCATTATTTGCATATTCTCATCATATTCTAACATACTTAACATGAAGACATTCTTCCTTTGATTTCCATCTCTCAACTGATTTTCCTTTCTGTCTAATATGATTTGTTTTTCATAAACATTACCAATATGATTTTCTATAGTGTCAAGCTTTAGGTAAAAAATATTATCTCTTTTATATTTCCAACTACAAATATTACAATAATTAGGAAGTTGGGAAGTTAATTAGCTCTAATAATTTAGAGGGGACAAAATATAGTGTGAAATTGTCAAGGGTGACAATTTACGATGCTACAATTTTAAAATACCACTTACAAATTTAACAATATCATTAAAAGATTCCTTTGTAATAGGTACTTCTCAGGTAAAGTGCATGAATTTCATACAATAGTTCATTGGTATCTCAAATCCACGTACAAAGACACATAACTACCCACTAGAATTAAACTATAAATAATTTTTAGGGTTTTTCAAATCTGTAATTAACTGACAGCTTATAAATTTTGGAATTTGAAATGGATAATATGATAGATATAGATTATCAAGGTTCATGCATGGCATTCTACGTAGTTTAGTATATTCTTGAATATACATAGTTATGTCTTGGGATTTTTTCACAAGATTTTTTGTTTCATCTAGAATGGGGAGAATAGTAGCTAAAGATAAGAGTGTCCCTATATTGCTTAACCTTTGTAAGAGGTCGGGAGCTTTGTCTACTATGTGGTGATATTCGTACATTACTCCAATCAAGAATCAACATTCTAAAAAAACTCGTTGCACTAGTCCATGCAAGGATATCCATCTGGTATCAACATCCTTAAGAAGCTTGTTTCCTCTTGTTATTCCCTTAGAATTTTTTTCAAATTTTACAAAATATTTGGGACTTCGATAGAAGTATGAGTAGAGCTCGTGGACTAGATTTTTAACTTTTGATATTGGACGAAACTTGCTTACAATTTGAAATGCTAAATTCATTGTGTGGGTCATGCAGTGAATGCCAATCATGTATGGTGAACAAGTAGTTTGTAACTTTACATAAAGACCATTCCTTTGACCTTGCATTACTGAAGATCCATTAGCTCCTACACACACCAACTTTCTGGTAATTGTGAAGTCATCCATACCTCCAAATTCATTCACATATTTCTTAACTAGTTCAAATAGATTTTACGATGTTGAACTATCCTTATTTTTATGAACATAGAGTAGATGAGTTTGGAAAACATGTTGGTGTATAGTATACACATGCATACATACCCAATAAGTATTATCTACTGAAATAACTTCATCAATGCAATGAAGGTTGAATCCTTTATTTTCTCTTGTAAATCTTATTTTTCCACCTCAACAAGATAACTTGCCCATTCCCATCCAACGATTGTTAACCAATGCATGCTAAGAAAGTGAGGAACACCCAAAAATGATAATAAATTATATTTTGGGTAGTTTTTCATAGGACGGCCTCTTGAAAAAATATGAAAAACAACACCCATTTGAACAATTTTTTCCAGTTGTTCTCCTATCATTATATTTTCAAATTGAGTTTCAATTGAACCTCCACATGCAGCAAGCTTCACCATTATTTGCATATTCTCATCATATTCTAACATACTTAACATGAAGATATTCTTCCTTTGATTTCCATCTCTCTACTGATTTTCCTTTCTGTCTAATATGATTTATTTTTCATAAACTTTACCAATATGATTTTCTATAATGTCAAGCTTTAGCTACAACTTCTTATCTCTTTTATATTTCCAACTACAAATATTACAATTGCATTATGTTGGAGGTTCATCTTTTTTTGCATTCTCCATCGGTTGAATGAATGGGTACTTTGACAACCAATCAATCTAAAAATTCCTTATCGTATCCCACTCATGACCCATTTTTTCTTTGGCTTTTCTTTTCCTCTTCCTTGCAACAACATCAACTATAGTGCCAGTACTTTCATCCAATTCAATTGACGCATTCTTTCTAACTTGGGTATCCCTTTGAAAATCTTTTGTGACATTTTAATCCTCGTCTAACTCAATTAACTCAATCCCATCTTCTAGTGAGGTATTGCCAATGCCTTCTTCATTAATATTTGATGCAAGAGTTGATGATGTAGTACCATCTTGATCTGATGGATCAGAAACATTAGGAAAGGAATACTTATGATAACTCTACATTTTGGGTGTTTTGATGGCCTCCCTTCACCACCGTAATCAGACTTACTATTGTTGCACATGTTTCTCGACATCTTGATCTCTCACAAAATAAAAGTTGGAAAAAATGTCTTCTTATTTAAGGACATAGAATATAGAATTTAGATCTTATTCCCTTCTCAATATCATCTTTAAGATTCAAGCAAGAATGGAAAAGAGTTAAGAAAATCTTATAACACTATGAAGAAATGATCACTTACCTTTAGGTTTTCACTAACTCGCTATTTGTTAATGCAACAATGAATGTAGTTGTAAGTTTGTAACATGCCTATGATCATGGTTCCAAGTCCAAATTCTAATTGAGAGCTCACAAGTTTAAAACTAAACAAAATGTGTAAGAATAAATCAAAGTTCCAATTGTATTTATATCAGTCCATATTTAGTAAATTCCATAGGATTTTTAAATGGTATGGTAAAAATTTGGTGAATCTCATGTGACTATACAATGATACATTTAAATGTTGGGCTAAAAATACTCAACAAAACACATATGTTGTAGTTTTTTCAAGGCGATTATGGCCCTACAATTAGCATGGAGTTATCATAGTATTGGAAAAATGAGTCCTCATATGCAATTATTTTTTAATGTAATTGGTGAAATGTGTCCTCAATCATAATTTTTTAATGTTATTGGTGAAATGGGTCCTCATACACAATTATTTGTAAATTTTATTGGTGAAATATGTCCTCACACATAGTGAACATTTAATGATTTTGGTGAAACATTTCCTGATACACAATGTCATTTTAATACTATTGGCGAATATGTGGGTGATTTAATACATGATTCATAGATTCCAGGTAAAAATATTAATTGGTCTGTTGGAAACATGTAGTTTGTTATTGTGAAACTATTAATTAAATATGCCGCCTAAAATAAATCAATGGAAAATTGAAATGCACTAGATTGATAATTTGTAAAATTTGGGTGATTTGACCACCCTGTTGGTTGCAATATATTTGCTAATTTTGACTTGGCTGATATGAACTATTTTCCAATTGTTGAAGATTCACCGCTAAAAAATTCATTCAAAATAATATTTCAATAAATTTAGTAGTGAATGGTTCCATTAAGACAAACAATATAGATTTATTAGGGCCTATCTTAGTAGTTTATGAGTTGAAATCAATATTGTTATAGATTTAGCAATTTATAGCTCCTTATTCTCAACATTTTTTCTATTATACCCATACCTAAAAAAATCAAGTTTAATTTTAAACTCAATACCACCTTTTAATATTTACTTTTCCAATTGATATATGTAACTTATTTATATTATGTCAATACATCTATTTCACATTGTTCAAGATTCAAAGTAAATATTGTTGATGTTTATGGCAGCGTCGTGGTCTTCTTCTAGCAATCTCCCTTTTACTTGTGATAAATTAAATATAGCCAAGGGGCTATTTAATTTATAAAGAAAACTATTTATTGAGGAGACACAAATTTCTAAAGATGGCCGACCTTCCTTGTAATCAATATTCATTATTTGTAATTATGTTTTTGGTGGCCGACCTAGTTATTATTTGGGATTATATTTTCCTTTGGTGGCCAACCTCCTTCTTGAAGAGGTTTGACCTCTCTTGTAACAATGTATATATAAAAGGTCATTTTCTCACATTCCTGAATCAAGCAAGTTCGATTATTCCTTCTCTCAAGTGCAATTTCTATCAAGAGAAGATCCTTCCATCTAGTGTGAATTTCTTTGAAGGCAGATTGTGAATCTATTCAAGTGTAGAATTATGTTCAAGGAAGGGCAGACTGTTATCTGTTGTTACAGCCATTGCTAGTGCCGAATATTGGCCTTGTCTGTGGCCACATTGTAAAGTGTATTGTTTCCATTACTTATATATATAAGAGATATATTGTTGTTGGGTTTTTTCTCCCTCAAGAGGAAGGTTTTCCCAGGGTATCTACTATGTCTTTGTGTCTGATTTTGAATTAATTTGCTATGCATTAAATCTGATCATAAAACTAACATGGTATCAGAGTGGGTTTGAAGAAGATCGTGATCAGATTTTGTTATCGCAATGATACTCTCCATTCTCTTTTCATATCTTTGTCTATCTCTATTTTAGTCAAGATGGTGAATGGTCTTAAAATTGAGGATAGACTCGAGGGAGCATCCAACTACACATCATGGAGGTTTAGAATCATGCTCACCTTGGAAGAGAATGATTTGGCTAAGTTTGTGGAGACCAAAGTTCCTAAACCAGAGGAGGAAGAAGAGAAGTTGCAGTGGAGGAAGAAAGACATCAAGGCAAAGAAGATGTTGATTGATTCCATTAAGGACCATATTGTTCGTATTGTCTCTAAGTTGAAGATGGAAAGAGACATGTTCAAAACATTGGAGGAGATGTACGAAATCAACAACACTAGCTAGGCACTTTCCTTGAAGCAACAACTTCTTCATGTTAAGATGGCAGGAGGAGAATTTGTCATCACCTACTTCATGAAGATTTATGAATTGAGAGATCATCTCTCTACCATTGGTCATATTGTTGATGACAAGGATTTGACCATGTTGGCTCTTAATGGTCTTCCTTCATCTTGGGAGTCTTACATTCAAGGAATCAGTGCGAGATCGAAACTTCCCAAGTTTGATCGATTGAGGGCAGACTGTATTCAAGAGGAGTTGAGGTTGGTTGCTAGAGGTATTGGTCGAAGCTCTACAAATGATTATATTCATGTTCTTTTCACTCAATCCTCGAAGAAGGAAGGAAAAGGAGGAAAGAAAAGATATTTCAAGAGGAATAGAGATAAGGGGTCAGATGGTGCTCTTGCATTCAAGAAGAAGTGGGACCTCTCCAAAGTCCAATGTTTTCGTTGTGACAAGTTTGGTCACTATGCAAAGGATTTCCCCACCAGGCCTAATCAACATGCTTCATTTGCAAATGTGGATGAGATCTCTCCTTAGAAGGATTCTATGGAATTTATATTCTAAGCCATGGGCCTATGTTCAATCCGTGAAGGTTGTGTGCTGATCTAAGCACAAAAAGTAGCATATCATACTATGTCTAGTATGTGCATCCATCAGAATATTTAAAGAGATACGTATTCTTTGTTTGCTAAGTTATATCATTTATTTGGATCTTGTAATTAGTAAAGAGAGATAGTGGTTTCTCTTGAATTGTGTTCACTAGCATAAGATCCTTTGAAGATTTCATTTATTGCAAGCTAGTTGTGAAGATCTCTAAGTGTGACTCTGAAATAAAAAGAGAATTCCAATTTTGATGGTGATTAGTTGGTCACATCGATATCATTCTCTAATGCATGAACTGTGATAGAGCCTTGAACTCTTGGAAAAAGTTGATTCTACATGCTAACTGCATAATGCATTTAAATCTTTAGTTGTTTAGATTGTCTTTTGTTGTGCTGAGTTTAGCACTTTCGAGAGGAGTAAAAATAAATGGAAGAAATAGCTATATAAAAATTCAATAAAGATAAGTATCTTTATCCCTTCATTCTGATTCTTTGATACATTTCTCTTATAGGTTGATTTATTTAATTCATTTTTGTAATATTGTTATAACCTGAGATGGTAAACCTTGTATAATTCTAGCCTTGATATTTCTTTGGATAGTTATAAACTGCTAGTAATCTCTCTCTAAAATTATTTCAAGACAGTTCTAGGAGCAAGAAGGTGATGAGAGATTGCTTAGTGATGAAAATCTTGAGGCATCTTGTGAGGAAGTCATGCCGACCAAAGAAATGATCAAGTGTAAAGTTACAACTTGCAACCATGGGACTGAGTTGGTGGCTAGAGGGAGTTCACTTCTAGAAGTCTTCTTTGCAATCTCTAAGGTAGGTATCAAGAGGGAGTTCTATGACTCACTGAGAAGAAGTGAAGGTTGCAGCGTTGCAAGGCTGATGATAAAGTCCTTGGAAGACCTCTTCAGCTGCTGAGAAAAAAATTATACAAAATAATCTATTTGGATTTGTCATTGGTAGCTCCACAAACCTATTTAGAATAGAGTGATCTGGGATGAGGTCGAGGAGGATAATCCTGAACTCTCTACAATATCAAGGTGTACTCTAGAAAACATTTATCTAAGGAAAGTGTTGCAAAAAATCTTGGACGAAGAGGTTAGAAGGTTGATGCAAGTGCTTCAAGATTTAGAGGGAGCCTACAGAACCTGAAGAAGATGGTAATCTAGTTGATCTTGGTTCTTTATGTTGAAAACAATTTTCAAAAACTTAAGGAGGTTGCAACTAGTTCAAATCTGGTGGATCCTTCTATGTATAGTTAGTTGATTGGATCGTTGATGTATCTACACTAGACCAGATTTCTACTATGTAGTGAGTGCACTTAGTCAGTTCATGTGTGAACCGAGATAGATACATCTTGTTGCAGCTAAACATATCTTGAGATACTTGCGTGGCACAATTGGATATGGGTTGAGATATTCTTCAAATGTGGACTTGGAGCTGCATGGTTATACCGACTTTGATTGGGAAAGGTGTGTTACTGATCAGAAGAGCACCTCTGAATGTTGCTTTAGTTTGGGATCTACTATGATTTCCTGGTGCAGTAGGAAACAGTCATCTATAACATTGACTACAATAGAGGCAGAGTATATTGCAGCTTGTGTGGCAACTCGGGAAGCAATATGGCTTCGTAAGCTCCTTCCAGGATTGTTTGGAAAATCAATGGAGCCTACTATCATTCATTGTGATAACCAGAGTTGTGTACATCTTTCTATTAATCTTGTGTTTCATGACATAACCAAGCATGTTGAGATCAAATACCATTATATCAGAGATATGGTATTGAGGAAAGCTATACAGTTGAGGTATATCAACACTGATGAGTAGATGACAGAAATTCTCACCAAGCCTCTCTCCAGGATAAAGTTTTTGTACTTTCGAGATAAGCTCGGTATGGTGGAGAATACAACCTTAACTGAGAAGGATTCTCAGTATCAGTGATCCTCTTTAATGAGGTCTTCTCTGTGAGAGAAGTTTGAGGTGAAATCCCTTGTTAATGCATTCTTCTCTACAAGAGAAGTTTGAGATGAAATTCCTTGTTCCACCCTCTGGGAGAGCCATGGTGGATGTCATGTGTGTGACTCCATGACAACATCATGTGAGAGATTTCGTGATGATTTTATTGTACTTGTGTTTCACCCTCTGGGAGAGCCATGGTGAACGTCACATTGAGGTGATAACATCACATAAGTGATGAACACTTGTGCATACCATACATGGTTGTAGCCATTATGATTGATATCACGATGAGGTGATATCTTTCTTTTCCACATGTGGTTGTAGCCATTGTGGTAAACATCACGATGAGGTGATATGTCTTGTGCAGCTGGAAGAATCCTCCCCAGTTGAGAGGGAGTGTTGATGTTTATGGCAGTGTCATGGTCTTCTTCCAGCAATCTCCCTTTTACTTGTGATAAATTAAATATAGCCAAGGGGCTATTTAATTTATAAAGAAAATGATTTATTGAAGAGACACGAATTTCTAAAGATGGTCGACCTTCCTTGTAATCAATATTCATTATTTGTAATTATGTTTCTGGTGGCCGACCTAGTTATTATTCGGGATTATATTTTCTTTTGGTGGCTAACCTCCTTCTTGAAGAGGTACGACCTCTCTTGTAACAATGTATATATAAAATGTCATTTTCTCACATTCATGAATCAAGCAAGTTCGATTATTCCTTCTCTCAAGTAAGATTTCTATCAAGAGCAGATCCTTCCATCTAGTCAACAACACCAGAACCCTTATCCCAATAGGGAATATGTTAACATAGATTTTATAATTTTAAGCCCTATAACTAAGCGGCATATTATTAAACATACCTTAGCCCCTTGATCAAATAGAAGATTTAGCTAAAATATGTAGCTTAAAATCCTTTAGTGAAGATTTAAATCTACAACATCTATGTCTAAATAGTCAAATATAGCCACCCCAAGGTTTATAATAGTAGCAATCAACCAATTTAAATGAATAACCTTGAGAGAAGGTCCTTTATATACATGATACTATACGCAAAAACAAGAGAAAAAAGATGAATAACAAGTTTTTGTTGAAATAATTTATACAAAGTAACACCTAGCTTATTATAACATTCCTATGATGCATTAAAAGTGTTTGAAGAGAAAATTGTAAATTTTATTACTAGGAGGGTTGACATGTTAAATTTTTTAGAAAGACTAAAAATGGATTCCAATCATCCAAATGATATCACTCAAGTCAATAAGACTAGTAATGAATGAATTAATCAATGCATGAATGGAGTACTAATAACAAACCTAAAGAACACTAGTTAAATCTAGTGAAATCATTAGCCAAGTACCTATTGGTAAAATATTTTTTTGCTACAATATCTTGCTAAAAAATATGACTTGGCCAATCAATAGTTAGAAATATTCACAACAATGGAAAAATGTTATAGGATTTCCTTTGTATTTAATAGGAAAAACTACCTTGTACGATAGGGTTTTCAAGGGTTTTGCATATTTTTAACTAGAAAGTACAAAAGGAACACAATAATTAGGAAAAAAGTATAGAGTAAACCTAGCTAGGCTTCCATGTGGTACTAACAAGATTTCTCAAATGATGAAAGATAGGAATGAAAGAAAAAAATATTATAAAAAAACCAACAAAGACATGGGGTTATTTAGTTAGAACGCACAATATTGATAATAGAATATGGGTTTAATAACTTACATTATCAACATGCACAAAAAACTAAGAAGAATCTATTACAAATTAATCATAAGAATAAACTATAATAAATGAAGAGCATAATGAGAAAAGATTCAAAAGTGCTCTTCTAATTGTCCAAAATCAAAATACAAGGTCTCTATTCCATTTCCGATGTAACTTAACATACAAGTGAACATATAAAAAATAATCACAATTTGATATAAGAAAAACTTGTAAACAATAAATATTTTATGACGCAAAGTTTAAAAAAATATTCAAATTTCTTCAAAATTAGGAGCACAAAGTGTCCTTGTAGCTTCTCCTTACAACCATTTTCTTGAGAAGTGTAAAGTTATCCCTTTTTACATTGAAAAAATTGCATTTATAGCCTTATGTTGAGCACCTAGAATATTGAGAGGGGGAGTGAATTAGTATTCTCTTAAGCCATTCAAACATTAAAAATCTAGTCACTAATGCATATTCCACTGTAGCAAGGAAAGAAAACATGAAATATCCATAATATCACATAACACATGAACACCAAGATTTTTACGTGGAAAACCCAAAATGTGAAAAACTCCAGTGAGGGCTAGCTCAAAATATATTATAACCGTTTATAGTATATTACAAAAGTATTCAATGTAGGTGGACTCACTATCCACAGAGAACAAGATAGAAGAGAGATGGTGGCTCACAACCTAATTTTGAACTGTTACAATTGCATAATTTTATTTATGCATGAGTTATAGTTCCATTGAAGCACAATAACAATCTTTATCTAGTTCTGATTCGACACTCTGCCTCGCTCTTCATTCGCACAATTTTGATCTTTAACTTAACTTCGCACTACTCTTCTCAAATTTACATCACACACAATACATGTCACTTTCCATGCCTCAAAAATACCCAAAAATATCCAACATATATATCTGCATCAAGTTTAACATCAATTAGGTCAAGCTAATTATATGTAACACCCAAAATGTAACTTGTCAGCTCAAAAAAATTTATCCACATAATGTGGCATAATTTAAATCTCAAAATATCTTAAGATAGGTCAGCATGGACCTATAATAGATCCCACATAAGATAGCAATACATATTTATTCTTCGCATATCATCAAATGTGTTAGGTCGGATCCATATAAGACCTAAAACAAAAAACCTTCATCTATGTATTCACATCTTGCCACATGGACCCCAAAACTCAATTAGCATCTAGAAACTTATATTCAACACCACAAGGAAAAAAAATCATCCACAAAGAAGTGCAGATTCTCCCACACAAACACATTGTACAGAAAAATGACTGTAATATGCCAAGTCAAACTCTATTATTCATATCTCTCAAACTACTTGTCCAAACAAGATCTTGGATTTAGGTGCATCTAACATCCAAAAAAGTGATGTTAGAAGCACAAAGTGATATCTTTATTTACAGAGTGGTGCAAACCCAAAAACTAATTCACTATTACATTGAACTGGCAAATTTGACACTTAGTCAAATTTCTACACATCTAAACTTTCTAGACCAAATCATCTAGCAAAAATGTCTTCCTTATCAACTCCAAAACCTATTAGGAATGATCATAAAGATTCACAACAATGTTGACACCAATGACAGCAACATGTCATGTTGTTATGTACGTTCCATACTCATGTTTCCAAACAACATCATTAATGGAAAACTTCAACAATCTCCCCCTTTGTCATTGATGGAAACATGCCAAAAATCTCCAAAAATACTCTCCCCCTTTGACAGCAAGGGAAAATGGTGCCTATAAAAACGGTTTTAACTCTTACCAAAACTCCCCTTGAATGATGTAGTCATATATACAGTTGGAAAATAATGAATTGACTCCCCCTGAGTCATGTACCAAAGCAACACCAAAAAGGTACAAAAAAACTTTCTTTATATTGTCCACATATATTTATTTGAAATTTTTTCTTAATTTGAACAAAAATGCATAAAAAGATAAAGAATGAGTCAACCAAAGGTCTCTCATGCCTACAAATTCTTCAAGTGATCTTCCCAGGCTTGCCTACCATTATCCCATTCTCTTTTAGCTTTTGCAAGCAACCTATTTTACATTTCAAGCTCTAACAACATTTCTTCTCCTTCTTCCAGAGTAGCAGGTACCAAATTCATCTTCTTACCTTTTTTTCACTTAGGAGAGATTTTGAAACAAGTAAAAATTTAGGATTGACCAGATCCCTTCTCTCTCCAAACTACAAAATAATGTTCTCTTTTTTTGCCTATAGCTAGAAGAACTTCTTGTGCATATCTTCAATGGAATTCCTTGTTACACCTGTGAGGTCGAGTGTCAAATCATAGGCATAGAGGCAGTGTTGATTTGGGACTCAATAGATTCAATCTCCTTCTTTATACTTTGTGTGGCTCCGGTCCACTTCATTCTATATTGGTATAGTGCCTTAGCCTCATCTACACATCCTTCCACATCCTTTAATAAATCTAAGAATTTCTTGTGTGCAATGGCACATTTTTTTGTCATCTCCAACATCTTCTTATCACTCAAACTTTTCTCCACTTCTTTCTCAACTTATTCCTTCAATCCGGATGCATGTCTTAAAAGAATCAATCAAAAGTTTGTAGTTTTCCATACTAGATAGTTTGGTTTCAACATTTTATCCAAGTATGATCTCTTGGAATGCTTTGATTTCTTGGAATTTCCTCAGACTTTCCCTTTTCCTCTACAATACTAGAGTCAACTAGTTTTTTTGTTTCTGCATCTCCTAATGCATCCTTGTTCTTGTCTTCCTCTTCCTCTTCATACTCTTCTTTTTCTTCATCAAAATTTTCTTTATTATCATCTTCCTTTACATTCTCTTCCTCTGTAGTATTTTTAGTGTTTCTTAGAGGAGTAACTTCATCTTTTTGTACTAGAGGATGAGTGGCGATGTTTTCCTTTGTAATGTCTTCTTTGATCATTTCCTCCTCAACATTTCTCTTTGTCATGTCCTCCACTTCTAGAGGAGTGTTATCCTATGCATTTTCCTTGTTTGTATCATGATCATGTTGAGCATCATCTATCAACACTTCTTCATCTTCATTAGGTTTCAGAGTAGTGATATCATCATTCACTTCTTCTTTTTCCACTGGTAACATCCCTAGTATTTGAGCTATTTCCTCTGCTTTGTCATTGCTCTCTTTTTGGGTCATTTCAAGGTCATCTCGATCCTTTCTCATAAGGTTGGTTACCCTTTTTTTGGTCCTCAACTCCTTGCTAAACACAATAGCCAATGTGGCTCTATCATCCTCATATAATGGAACCCTTACTCTCTCCAAAGCCTCTTTAAGCCTTTCATGTTCTTTTATTGCCTCTTGTCTTCTCTTCAACAAAATGTTCCACAAGTCTTCAAGAACATGCTTCTTTATGTTTTGCATATCAACTTCAAGTACAACAATATACTTGAGTATAGATTCTATAATGGTAGCCTTTTCTACCTCATCTA
Source organism: Sequoia sempervirens (assembly GCA_007258455.2). Classification (NCBI taxonomy): domain Eukaryota; kingdom Viridiplantae; phylum Streptophyta; class Pinopsida; order Cupressales; family Cupressaceae; genus Sequoia; species Sequoia sempervirens. Next base: position 45,220 of record VDFB02293679.1, read on the forward strand.
CATCCTTATAAAGAGTTGTGGTATCCCCTAGCATACCATTTTGCAAGATGTTATATAATGCCTCCAACTTCATGGGGGAATGAGGCCTTACCGGTTTCTTTTTCTATTTACTTTTCCTTTACCTGGAGTCTTCTTTTCTTCTACATTATTTTTCTTCTTCGGAGAAGCCTTCTTGGCTTCCTTCTTCTTTTCCCTTATGTGGATTTTAAAGGCTTCCTTTTATTTTTTGATATCTTCTTCACTTTCACTATCAATGATATCAATTCTTCTACTTTTGGTGTTGACTTCACCTTGTGAAGGATCGCTCCTTCTAAAAACCAATGGGGATACATATTCTTCCATTTCTTCTTCTTCTTCCTCAATAACATTTATGCCTGTTTCCTTCTCTCTCATTGATTTTTTTTCACTCTTCTTTTTGTAGGGGTAGCAAGAGGTGTGGTGGCAGTATTCTTTTCTGCCCTAGTAGCATGTGCAATCAAAGGATATTTCTCCCTTACTAGAGGACTAGCTATTGTCTTCCTTTTCTCTCTATTATAAGGTAAATCCCTAAAGGACTTTTGAACAGAGGGAGGTTTGGTAGCTATTCTACTAGATCTTCTTACACTCCTGGATGCTTCTCCTACACTCATATCTACTTTATCCCTTTGTCTTGCATATTGTAGTCTTTCCTTAGAAAGACCTATTTCCTTGTAATATATATCAACCATAGCATCAAAAATATTTTTGATATGTGGTTTCTTCTGTTCCATGTGAACTTCCATGGAATTTTCCTCATAAGTCCCATATCTAGGTTTTGTGGTGTCTTTGGGACACTTCAACAAGATGTCAGCATAAATTGTTACTTCTTGTTCAATGACCTCATATCCTAGTGCAGGGATCCATATATTCCTTGGTTCAACTACTTCCATCATACATTCATCTATAGATACTAGAAAAGTGATATCATCTTTGTATTTTTCAACCACTCCTTGGAATCCTCTCTCTCTCATGCATTCTTTTCTGGAATACTGCAAAGAAATAAATAAGGGAATCATCATGTGCTTTGACATCTCCAAGGTTCCTTATATGATCTATAATTTGGTGTGCAACATGTCTTCCACTTATCTAATTTACCTTTATAATTATGGGAAGCTCCTTCAAGAAATAGAAGAGTAACCACATAGCAAAACTTCCATACTTAAACACATATTTCTTTTCCTTCATCTACTTCAAGTTCTCCATTAGTTTTTTCCTAAGCAACTCACAAAGGTCATAATCTGCACCATTTTCTACCATCTCATGTGCCACATTAATTGTGGTGGAATATATGAAATTGTCTCTATTTTTATAATAGATCTTGTAACCAATGACCATTGTAGCATATCTAACATTTGGGTTTCTAATGGGATTGAAAAAAAGAGCTCTCTTATTATAAGTAGCACCATTTTTCTCCATAACCACTTCATTTTTTATGGATTTCAACATAGGAACCAGTCTGGTGGAGCATAGACAGGTGACCTCTCTTATCACTTCCTTTGTTATCTTGTGAGGCATATCAGTCCAAACAAACTAATCACGAACTCTGCTCAAATCCATTCTAATCCATTTGACATCATAGAAGAAATTGGAATACTATTGCCATACATCTAGTTTCTTCTCAACTACGTTTTTCTATTCTTGTTTTAGGAAAAAATTCTCTCATGTTAACTCATTTTCCCATATATCACTCATCTTAGTGGGAGAATTCTCTTCCATTTTTCCATGAATGTAATCCATAATATCTTTGGTTGGTAAAACCCCATATGGAATATGTGAGAATGTGCCTAACGAATCATCATCTATGGCTTTCACAGGATACCTCTTGAATTTTGGTTGTGGTTTTTCTGTAACCTCTATGACCCTTGGTGTAGCCATTGCAGTATAGACTTCAAACTAGTTTCAGAAAAATATTTTTGAAAATTAGGGCATCCAAGATTCACAAAATACCTTTTTTACTTCTGAAGCTTCACAAACTTCCACATTAACACATTTTCTTCTACAATCTTCACCAATAGATCAAGAATGTTGATCTACATCACATATCTTCATGTTATGGAATCAATACCTCATTTTCTAGTGGGGGATAAAAGATATCCATTAAATCTCCCCCTAATCCATAGTTGTTGGCTTAGTTTTGAGAGGAAACACCTGGATCAGAGGATGGTGTAGATTCTCCCTTATCTTTTGTCTCTTACTTCTTTACTCTAGCCAAATCAACCTTTTTAACTAGTTCATTCCCTTTTACTAGATTATCCTTGTATTTCTGCTTCTGCAAAATTTAGCAATATGTCCAGGTCTACTGCAATGGTGACATATGACATTCCTTCAAATAGTATTCCTTCCATTCACTCTAGATCTGCATTGATTAGATTTGTTTCCAAATCCATAACATGTATAATAGTAACCATTGAAAGATTGAATCATTTTACCATTGTTATAGTCATTCACCATTTGACTTCTGCATTCACTCACTCTATGATCAAATATTTTGCATGTAAAACATTGACTAGTAAAGGATGGAACATTTTTATTCATTTTGCTTCTACATTCCATTGCTTTATGTCCAAATTTATTGCAAGAGTAACAAAAAGTATTGAAATATGGGTACCTTTGAGCATTTGGTTGTTTGACCGGAGGTCTTCTAGCTTCATTTCTTTGATACTATATCTTGCCATTATTCTTCTTGTCTTCAATCTTCTTTGGTTCATTGCTCTTCTCTTCTACATTAGGTGTCTAATATAATTTTTAGCTTTCACCTTTTTCAAATCCTAAGCCATCCTTTCTTTTAGAGACTTTTTGTCCTCCAATCATCTCATTAATCTTTGTAGCACTCATTTTGAATTTGTATTCATAACTTCTTTCTTTCTCCAAATATGATCTCAGATTTACCACTTCTTGTTCAAGCCTTATGCATACATCATATTTTCTTTTCACCATTGCATCCAAGAAATCTTCAATTATTTTCTTTTCTTCAACTTGTACTTTTAGTTTGGTGATAGTTTCATTTACTTGTTTCAACTGATCACTAACTTCCTCATTCCTTTCTCTGAACTTATTGATTTTCTTTCTCAACTTTCTAATGCATTCATTTGCTTCTTTGACATTTTCCTTCATTTTTCAATTTTCACCTTCAATTTTATCTAGATCTTCAAGAGAAACTTTGAGTTCTTCATCTTTGTCAAGCATGCAATCTTCTTCTATGTATCCAACAACGAGAATCTCTTTTAGAGGAATAGGAAACTTTCTATCGGTCATGTGTTCAATCTCCAAGACCTTCCCAAAGCAGTTAAATGCTTTCCAAGGAACTAAGCTCTGATACCAATTGTTGAACACTAAGAATACTAAGAGGGGAGGGTGAATCAATATTCTCTTAAACCATTCAAACATTAAACATCCAATCAATAATGCATATTCAACAACAATAAGGAAAGAAAGCATGAAACATCCACAATATCACATAACACATGAACACCAGGATTTTTATGTGGAAAACAAAAGATGGGAAAAACCACAAGAGGGTTAGCTCACAATATATTATAATCAGTTATAGTATATTGCAAAAGTGTTCAATGTAGGTGGACTCACTATCTAAGTGGAATCTCTCTCCACAAAGAAAAAGATAGCAGAGAGATGGTGGCTCATAGCTTATTTTTGAACTGTTACAATTGCATCTTATGTATACATGAATTATAGTTCCATTGAAGCATAATAACAATATTTATATAATTTTGATTCAACACTCTGCCTCACTCTTTATTCACACAATTATGATCTTCAACTTCACATTCACAACTCAACTTCACATTTCTCTACTCAAATTCACATCACACACAATACATGTAACTTTCCATGCCTCAAAAATATTGAAAACAATCCAACATATATATCCGCATCAACTATAACATCATTTAGGTCGGCCTAATTAGATGTCTTCCTTATCAACTCCAAAACCTATTAGGACTAATCAAAATGATTTGCAACAATGTTGACATCAAGGAAAACACTGTATCACATTGCTATGTACCTTTCATGCTCATGTTTCCAAACAACAAAATCAATGAAAAACTTCAACAATCTCCCCAAACTTCTACCACCTTACCCCTAATAACTAACTTATAACTACTTTATAAAAATTTCTTGAAATTATAATTCTACTTTACAATTTTTTTTTTAAATTAGGACTTCCTCTATATCATATAAGTTAAATAAAATTTCCTAGCATCATTCATTACTCTCAAAGAATTTGTTTTAATTTATTCAAATATTTAAATAGGAGGTTCCTTCATTCTTAAGATGGAATATAAGTTAATGTGTCTATATGTTCAAGAATTTTATTAATGTCAACTTCAAAACATTCTTGAACCTAGATGAGCACATTTGAGCCTACTATAGGAGAAAAAAATGATAGCAATACCTTTCGTACCAAACTAGCATTTTCTTCAAACCTTGTGAAAATAAGTGTCAGTAGAATCCGGCATATCATAGTTAATAATAACATAAAACACATTTAATACTTGTTCTTCTGCCAACCAAATCAGTTGCAACAAGAATCCTCTTATGGAATTCCTTGAAGCCTTTGTATCAAGTTAGTATTTCTTCTTATGGAATTCTAGAATGGATACATATTGATGGAAATTTATGTTCCACAAGTAGCTCTTTAAGCTCCAAAAAATTGTTTAGTCTCTTGATGAATATCACAACCTGATTGAAATCCAGACTATCAAGTAGATCATTTAGTTTCCAATTCTTTTCTAGCTCACCTCGTTTGATGTAATGTTGAACTAGTCCATGAAGTGTCAATTTTGTCTTATCACCAATATATCTCCATATGATCTTGCATGAATCTCTTATGGACACACCAAATATCCTTACTCAGAGTGATTGAGTAGATCGTGAGATTTTTTTCATGAATGGGTCCTTTTGAATACCTTCTAGACATCTCTTTCCATTTCAAGTGATTTTGACATCTTTTCACACTCACCAAGAATAAAATGTATAACATTTTAAAGACTCAAATCCTTTTCCCTTGCTATAGAAAGTATCCTTCTAGGAGTACCCACAACTATGTGGGGACTCTCATTTTTAAACAACACTTTATGGACTTCAATGTTTACCTCACTATAGAATACAACCACCTTCAAGTATGTTAGAGAGGTGATAAACCTCTTAAATTCATGGCATATCTAATATGCCAAGTCTTGATTATGACACAAAAAATAGTTTCAACTTGCCCAAGAGCAAGTTGTTGGAGTGTAGAAAGTGAAAAATCAATAGTTTTCCTATTCCAAACTCTGACCATTGAATGGTTGTGCTAATTTTCCAATATAATGGTGATCCTTTCCTTAATTTTATGGTACATCAACTATTCTACGGTGCTAAAATCTCGAGCATATACTATTCTTCATACACATCTTGAATGGGTTATCTTGGAAATCTTCTAGACATCGCTCTACATGTCAAGTGATTCTAACATCCTTATTACACTCACCAAGATGAAAATATATTAAAATTTTTGAGACTCAAATCATTTTCCCTTGCTAGATAAAGTATCCTTCCTAGAGTACCTACAATTATGTTCAAATATTCATTTTTAATAAAAATTTATGGGCGTACTTCACCATAAAATAAGTCTATTAAATAGGTGATAAACCTCTTAAATTCATGGCATATTTGATATGCCCAGTCTCGAGTAACACTTTACAAGAGTTACATTTGTTGTCTACGAAAGGAATTTACTACTTGACAACAGGTTCGTGAACTTCATACAAATTAAGATTGGTGTAAAAGGCCATCCACAAAAATGTTGTTTCGTCTAGAATTATAATGGAAAATAAAATAACTTGCTAGCAGAATAAAATAGGTTTTCAATCGTCCAAGGAAAACATAATATTACTGAAGCATTTCAAAGTTTAGGCCATAAGAATCATCCTTTTTTAAACATGGATTGCAAATAATTATGAAAATTTAGAAGTTTTGGTCATTAACATTACTGTTTGCTACAATGTCATCCAATGTATCATTTCCAATGTTCATATATTCTTTCAAGTATTTAATATTATCATCATCCTCATCTTGACCTGCATCATCTTCATCAACATTGAAATTTGACTGTAGACCATCTATATTGTTACCAGATGTATTTGGATCATCATTTTCTATACCATCCATATTTTTCTCTTCCATAACATCATCTAACTCTGGATTGTTGTCTTCTTGTGCCTGAACATAACCATCTTCAACATCATCATGGATGTGAATTTCTTCGATGTTCTCTAATCCCTCTCTCTCATTTTGTTGGCCATCATTGCTTTGATCAGTATCCACTAATGCATTGTCAAATACATGCCTTGATCTTGGATCATAATGTATGACAAATATCCATTTCGGGTCCAAAATATCTTCATAGAAAAATACCTACACATGAATGACATACATATATTAGATGTATGTTATAACAATTTTATTGATTAATAAACACATGTATAAATTCATAATAAGCTATGAATTAATAGATTAATGATCACTACCACTTCTTGTTTGAGTTAAAGAAATACCCACTCACAATGAATCGGTAGAACATAAGGCTCCTTATCCTCCAGTAGGAAGGAGGAATCTATAGAAAAAAAATCCACTATGGGTATCATGTCTTCGTGTCCTCTCAAATGGTTCATACCATCTACACTTAAAAATACAACATTTAAAAGAGCGGTAATCCAACTCAATATTTCTTGTATTTTCCCAACATATTGTAGATTCCCTTCAATTATATTCTTATCTTTTGAGCTTGATCGACTGGATTGCTCGAAGTCAACCATGATGCCACAAGAGAAGGATCATCTCTTTACGTCTACACTTTCTACATGATAATGTCGACCATATGCCCACATTGCTGGATATTTCCTCGCCTATGAAAGACCATTTATTTTAGTGAAAAAAAATATAATGATGAATATTAAAATAGTTAAGACTGTCAAAACTGTAAGGAAACAACATTTTGTAAAATTCCAACTGTACCTTTCTTTCACATCCTCTAGACATGTTGATTTCATCTTATGTTATGTTTGAATATGTACCTGCATCTTCTATTTGATTTTGAATTTTTTCAGTAACCCATTCTAGTGGGAAATCTTTGCCCCATTCCCCAAGCAGATGAGTGGGAAATGGAGTATTCCTTGGGTTCGATCTCTTAAACTGTCTCCTTGCTTCTAGCACTTCTTCTCTCTTTTTATCATATAGATCAATCCATTTGTTCATAAAGTCCATGTGGTACAGAATGAACTTGTCGAGTATAGAACTTTCGTCTACACCTGTTACATGTCAACATGTTTATTTCAAACTCCAAATGTCATGTTGTTAATTTGACAAAAAAATTACAAAGTAAATTAATGATTGCAAGAAAAACAACCACATTGATCATGAATTTACTTACTAATTTGTAGTTCAACACCATTAGATTGTGGTTTTTCTCCATCAATAATATTTGATGCTAGTTCTTCATCCCAAACGTATGGGCCATCTTCAAAATCCTTACCAAGGAATTCACACAGGAAGAAAAATGCTTCATTCAATACACACCCTTCAGCCATGCAGCCCTCTGGATGTGCCTTTTATCGGACATATCTTTTAAGAGTTTTCATATACCTCTCAAAGAAAAAAATCCACCTCGTTGATATGACACCCACCAATTCAATTTCATTGACTAAGTGTATAAGTAAATGGACTATTAGGTCCATGAAACTTGTAGGGATCTCCTTCTCAAATACACATACAATTTCTGCAATTTCCTTCTTCCACTTTGGCACTTCAGATTCATGGATCTCCTTGGAGGTCACCCACCTAATATAAGAATAGTAAATTAGTATGAACCTTTAGTCATAAATTAATCGCAATATAATATCTCTATGTCTCTCACACATGAACATTTCATATAACCACATACCTTGTAAATGCCGACAATCGACTTATGGCATTCCTTAAGTCAACTATAAGACAAGAATCCCCCCTAATTTCCAATGGCATGATATGCTATCAAACACATTTATGAAAATGTCATTAGTAATTTTTTCTCACACAACAAAATATCAAAATAAATTTAGTGATTAATCAATGTTACCAGTAAATGTTAAATGTTGATATATAATACCTTCATTAAATTATGAAAATCATGTGTTTTAAATCCTGTGATATGTCCATCAATTGTAAAAGCTTTAGCAAATGATGACCTATAGCCAATAGGTGTCCTTATTGAACGGATGACATTTTTTAGTTGGTCTAGCTCTTTTTTTTTCAAAATCCATGGAGCTTCTGCATATGTTTCATTTTCCCTATTTGGCCACAAATGTTTTCTATCAAATTTGGTACAGGAAAGAGCAATATCTCTCCTTGAAGACAAGGTGTCCTTCTCTTTGCCTGATATGTGTTGAAATATAGAATCTGGGACATTTTTGAAGATATAGGATCTAATAGGTGAGATATTAATAGATCCTTCCAATAAGGGAGCTCATAAAATATGGATTTCCTTTTCATTCCTTTTGGCATATTAACTACAACTTGTTTTGGTTCTTCAATTGAATCACCTCGATCAAAAAAATCCTTCCAAGCTTTCAATTCAGCATCTTCATACTTCTTAAGCCAATCACCTGGACCCATAATCATCGGAGGGCCTCTATTTTCAACTTTTCCATCAAATTGATTCTTTAGGTGATTTCTAAACCTATGATCTAGTGGTAGAAAAACCCTGTTGTTTGCATAAATAAATTTATGTAGATCTTTAGAATGCCGCCCTTGAAATTGTTCTGCACATCTTGGACATGAAAATATCCCCTTTATTTGAATCCCTGCATTTTAATAAGTAATGTTAATAACATAAAAAAAAAATAGTATGAAAGTTGGGATGAAAATAAATTATGAATGTAAATACGCAAATATTTTATCTTACCTGAACAAACACCAAGTCCTGGGAAATCATGAATAGTCCAACATAGCACACCATACAACACGAAGGACCTATTTGATGGAGGACGTGATATGTCATACATTCTTATGCCTTTCCATAGAAGTTGCATCTCATCAATAAAAGGTGCAAGATAAACATCCATGTTTTTAACTTGATGTTTTCTTGGAACAATGAGAGTCAGCATAAGGTGCTCCTTTCTAACACTCATCCATGGGGAACATTGTATACTATCAATCTAACTGGCCAAACACTATAATTTGAGCTCAAGAAAGAGAATGGGCAAACTCCATCAATTGCAAGACCAAACCTGATACTACGGGGTTCATCTTTGAATTTTGTTGGCCATTTTTCCTCTATGTGTTTCATTGATTTGGAGTCAGCCAGAATTCGCATGAATCCATATTTACTCCTGTTCTTTGCATGCCAGTCCATCAATTGTGCTAGTGAATTGCAACGAAACATTCGTTGAAGTCTAGGTATAATTGGCATGTGACGTAAAACCTTCTTTGGAACTATGGGTAAAAGCAAGAAGTTGGGTACACGAAGAGGGGAAATTTCGTCCAAAAAAAAAATCTCACAGAAAACGCGTACGCGTTATTAAAAAAATGCGTATGCGTTTAGGATCGGGTACCCGATCCTAAAAAAATGCGTATGCACTATCAAACGCATACGCGTTATAACACGTACGCGTTATATAATGCGTACATATTTTATAACACATAAAAATTAATTATTTAAAAAAATAAATACTTTTTAGAAACGCGTACGCGTTTTAGAACGCGTACGCGTTTTGAACTAAAAAAGTGTACACGTTTTAGAACGCGTATGCGTTTTGAACTAAAAACGCGTACGTGTTTCTAAAAAGTATTTATTTTTTAAAATAATCAAGAAAGTAAGGAACGCATATGTGTTTTGTAACACGTACACGTTTTGTAAAAACGTGTATGCAATTTTTAAATTCAAAATTCCCAACCCACATGCTGCCTCGGTTTTAGGCTCGGAAAAGGCTTGGCAATCCAAGCCTTAGCCTTTGACCTGCAAATAAAAAACTAAGGAAAATTGAAGAAGAATGTCCAACTTTGACAACATAGATAATGGACTTTTTTTCTGAATGAGTCTATAAAATTAAAACCTATTAGAGAACACAATGTCTACTTTCTAAATATATAATTTTTGTTAAAATTGGATTACGTTTGCTATTTTTTAATTAATTTCTAAGCAAACTAGTCCTTAAACTTAAAATATCAGGTTTTTTTGGTTTTTTAATAACTTTTTATTGGTTGATTTTCTTGTAAAAAAAATTATATGGGACCAAACTTCAGACAATTCTCTACACAATGAAAAAAAAAGAGTCAAAAAATATTTTGTTTAGGTCCAATTATGTTGTCCGTACACGTTGATTTGAAAAAACATCAATTAAGGCCAATAAAAATTTAATAAAAAAAAAAATATTCAACCAAAAATTACAAAAAAAAATCCAGACCAAACTTCATGTTGTTAGCTCTCTTTTCCTAAAAGGAATTAGCAAAATAATTTTATTTGGGTCAAAAAGTGTTGTCCGTACACATGCTTGGTAAAAGGGACTTTTAAAATTTGGTTTTTATAGATCCTTATCAAAATGTAATTTCTATAAACTGGGTATTTTAATAATTTACATATTTGGAAACTAGATTCAAAATGCTAAATTTTATAGTACTGAATTTTTTTAAGATTGATTGTGGAAGTGCCTCAATTTTTCAGTCCAAGTGTGACAAATTCTGAAAAACAGCAAAAACATTTCCACTTTTTGAACTTTTTGTGTACCCAACTTCTTGCATCAGCCCCTATAGGACCTTGTACATCTGTACAATATCTCCTCTTTGCATACATGGTATTCTACCTTGTTTTCATATTCATCTCTGTATAAAATGCAATCATTTTTACATGAATGAATTTTCTTATATTCAATCCCCAACTCAACCAACAACAGACACACCTCTCTAAAAGTTGATGGAAACACATTCTCTTCAGGGAATATTTTAGTTTTTAGTGCCCTATAAGATTTCCAGAGATTAAATCAATTGAATGTTTGACTTATGATGAACATGTTTGATATGTCAATCTATACTAGGATTGTTTATATACAATATATGTTTTTAAAATCCCCTTAAAGAAATATAAACAAAGTTGATGAATGTTTACAAAGTATGTACACCAATTGAAAATGCAAAGTAAGAAATAGATTTCAACTCACTTCAGTAGGGTAGTTAATCCTTTGTTTGACCAACCAAATAGTGACTTGATTTCTAATAATATTAATGTGCATGCCAGTTTTGAGGTTCTACTTGCACCTGATTTGAACACGGGTGTCTTTGCTGCTTGCTTGATGGAGTCTTTGGTGTTGTTATCATCAACATTACGTTGGTGGTAATTACGCCTGCTATCATCGTTACTGTCAACCATATCATCATTATTGTCATAATTGTTTCCATCCTGAAAGAAACCTGTAAGCATTTCATTCAATCCTTCTTCAAGCACTGCATTTTCACTATCATCATCATCATCATTAAGGCTAGGTGGCATGTCATCAGTGTATGCAACTCTCATAAGCTCTTCAAATTTCTCAGGTGGTAAATTTCTCTTCAATCTTTCTCTTGTCACCCTGGTATGGTTTAAAGGATGGTTTGGATCATCCCGTCCAAATCTTAATAACCTAGTTGGATCTTGGGTATTAATATGTATTGTTTCATCAAAACCTTCTACCTATAAAAAAATGCAAGCATTATTTAATGTTTGGAAACAATTGGATAAATCATAAATGTATCAATTTCAAAGAAATATAATCAAATATGGCTTAAAAAATATAAATATAAATTTTATGAACATATATACCTGCCTCTTATTTAGTGCAATCATTTGTTGTGTCTGCAGTATCAATTGTCATATCCTCTTCCACCCACTGTCGTCTACGTGATTTAATAGTTTTAGGTCCACATCCACGTACATATCTTCTTCTTTTTCTAGTTGAACTCGCAGGCTCTGCATTTGCTCCGATCTCCATCTAAAATAATCAACATGCATTAATTTATGTCAAGATTGGATAATACATTATAAATTTCAATAATACTGTGAAAATGGATGGACGTATCAGAAAATGCCATTAGATCAGTTTTTCCTAAGTTAAGTCAAAATTTGAGTACCTGATGTTCTGCTTCATCTGTTGTTTCCTCATTTTATATGAAACGATTTGTTGCCATGGCTTCATCTCGCCCCTATAATACACAACATAGTAAATAATGTTTAGTACACCAATTATATCATTTCAACAAGTATGCTATCCAACACAAAACCTCACTTTAGTCATATATTTGACATATTGATATCTCCTCTATGTTGTAGCATTTGTGAATTCATAAACACCTTCCTCCTATGGTTGAGGTTGCTTTCTCTTCTTACCTCTATTGTATCTACAGATTCCATTGTCTCATCTATTTCCACCCACTTTCCTCTTAGCGATTTAGTATTTCTACGCTGTCCACATCCTCTCTCCATGGCCTCCTCTGTGAATAAAAATGCTACCACAGAAGCTTTCACCGCACTACCGTCGAGAAGGAAGAAGAAACTTGCTGGACCACAATAAAAACTGCTCTACCGCATCAAGCTGATGAAGGAGTCGCGGGACAATGGTGGTCACCACACTACCGCATGCCAATTGTAGAAGACTTGCGGGAGTCACTGCAACACCACCAGGAATAGAAGGAAGACTTGCATGCCACCACAAAAGCTTTCATTGCACTACCACCGAGAAGGATGAAGCACCTTGCAAGACCGTGGTAAAAACTACTCTACCGCACCGAGCTAATGAAGGAGCCATAGGACAATGGTGGTCACAAAAACAAGGCAGGAGTTGGAATTATTTCCAACACTCTAGATCCTGTGATACACAATAATGAAAATAGTCACCATACAACAATGATAGGCACCCAATTAGGTGCACTTGGCACCGTCTTAGGTGCCCCAAATAGATTACATTAACGGCCAAAAGTTAGCGCTAAAGTTGGCGTTAACTAACATCGACTAAAGCGCTGACTACTAAATCAAAATCAAAAATTTAAAAATTTCCCGCGTGAAGGAAGAAATCAGACGACAAAAAGGGAAAAATGTCACGTGAAGGAATAAATTAGATGACAAAAAAGGGAAAAATGACACGCGAAGGAAGAGAGTAGGGCGCTACCAGCAATTGATGAGAAATTCAATTTAGTTTTTGACACCATAGGTAAGGTTACAATTTATTTTTTTTTCATTGAATTCATGATTGTTTACTTCTCTTTGTATTGCATTTGAATTCGTGATTGTTTACTGGTTTGTGGCCTCTAAATTGTCCCATCATTATAAATTGTAAAACCTTTGAGAAACCAACAAAAAAATTTACCCTACCCATTTGAGCTTTGGCTCAAAATATTATAGCACAAAGCCAGGATGCCTTCGTATTCTTTCCCTAACCTAGGTATCAAGGAAATAGTGAACTGTTTGGAAAATTTGGGAATTGGGTCAGTCACTGCTGAGCAACTGCTGAAAATAAATGTAGAAACTACTTGGTTTTTCCCAGTTGCGTCAGTCACCAATGCCATGACAAATTCGTGCAAGATTGCATTATGAAAGAGTTTTCATGATAAGGTTATCAACACTAAGCAAACCCAGTAAACATATTTTCCCTAAGTTATCAACACTAAGCAAACCCAACGAACATGTCACTATTTAGCAACTGCTGAAAATAAATGCAGAAACCACTTGGTTTTTCCCAGTCATGCCATAATCACCGATGCCATGACAAATTTGTGCAAGATTACATTATGAAATAGTTTTCATGATAAGGTTATCAACACTAAGCAAATCCAGCAAACATATTTTCCCTAGGTTATCAACACTAAGCAAACCCAACAGACATATTTTCCCACAAAATAAAACTTTCATACCACAAACTGGACGAAAACTTTCATACCTGACAGTGTGTACTTTGTTTTCCTCCACAGACTAGACAAAAATAATTTTCCCTAGGTCGCCTCAAAATGTCTAGCAATAGAAGGAAGCGAGCATTTTCAACAGACTCTAGTCACAATGAGGTAATTCATTATCAATTTATAGAGTTGTAAACGTTTCCGTTGTTTCTTTGAATTTTACTTTTTAGTTTTTTATTTCAAAATTTAAAAGAAGAAATATAATTTAAATATATATATAGGTACATGAGACTGACAAAGATAAAGATGAATTATAGTTTTTAGTATTTTATTTCAAAATTTAAAAGAAGAAATATAATTTAAATATATATATATAGGGACATTAGACTGACAAAGATAAAGAGGAATTGGCTTCTATATTGGGGGTAGAGGCAGTGAACAAATTGGTTAATGTGGACTGGACAACGCTTTCCAGATACATAGAAAAATAATCTGGTAACACCTCTCAAACATTGCAAACAAATCAATTGTGTCAAAGGGAATCAATTGATTCCCCAACCGGTCCTGGACTGAACAAAATATCCAGGAGGAAATCAGTGACAATAAACTCTAAGAATGTGGAACATGGAGCAGAGACTTCCGATGTCCCAGCCACTCCTGGGACACAGACTTCTTCCACCACGCCATGTTATCAATCTTGCATTGGTAGCTACAATACGAAGATAGATTACGAGGTGGTTTCAGGGGAAGTCTGAATGACGGATGCTAGGAAAACATTTGTGAATAGGTTGAAGGAATTATGCCTTCAACGGTTCAAATACCATCTACATTTTCCATTCTCACAAATACCCATGCAACAGAAAAAAGAAGTTATCCATGACATGGAGACTGAATTTGGCATAGGTTGTTCTGTAAAGAAGATAAAGCTACAAATGTCTCAAAAATGCAAGAGATTTCGGTGCAACCAAACAAAGAAGATAAAAAAAATCCCTCTTGAGCTAAGACAGAAAAGAAGGCCAATTGATGTAAGTGTGAAAGTATGGAAAGAGCTTGTAAAAGCATATGAGAAGTCCGATGCACGAAGGAAGTCTAGTGAGGAGAGTACGTAGGTATTTGAATTTTCTCATAAGATTATATCAAATTTTTTAAATGATATTTAAATTTTATTTGTGCATAGTTAAATTCAATTAGTATATGTTTCAGGACAAGGCCTCCAAGGCTAGGCTTGAGAAACTTCGTGCCACGCATCACAGTGGCCAGAAAGGTTTACAGGCCTTGATTTGTACATTTGTAAGTATATTTAGTATGTTAAATGATATATTTATTTTATTTCCTTGGAAAAATTAAATGATTGCATATTAATTAGTTTAAGTAGTCCATGTGCCATGTTTTGACAAGAGGAGAAATATGACCACCATCCAAAGCAATTTGAAAAGAATATGTTACAAAACAAAAAGTGGAAGGATTTTGTACTCTGGATGGAGAATGAGGTATCAATAGTTGAGTTTCAATAACTTAGTTGGATATTGTTGTGTTAATATGTTAATTTGCATCTCTTGCGTTGAGTTGTTTATTGATGCGTAGGATGAGTAAATAGAGCTCAAAACTTATGATTACAAGATGACCATTTATGTGCATGAATAAATAGTAGAAGGATGTAGATGAAATGTGTAATGGCTGGTTGTCATAGAATTCAAACTACCAAAGTAACAACACTGATTGAGTTAACATATATGCATCATTTGCATAAACAGTTGAAATGTGTAACAAATGTTAATCAATACATTAAATTTTGAGATGCGTTGAAATAATAATAATAAAATTTTTGGGGAAAATATCATTAGCGTGGGGGAAGAAAGCATTAACCCTAATAAAATTGTTTTATGTTGTTCTTGATACACCATTTGTAAGTTTTCCTTGGATGACAATACTGAATTTCTATATGTTGTACCCCTTAAATGTCCTACATGTTACAAATATGGAATAACATTGCACAACTTTGTATCGAGTCCAAAGGCCAAGGCATTCTGAATAAGGGTAGCCAAACTTGATAAGGATGTAGTCACTATTACACATATTGACAATCCAGAATAGTCATGTAAAGACAACTGCCTGTGAAAACCATAATCAATCAAATTATGCACATTCAGATCTAAGTTTGAAAGCTTGCATTTCAGTCCATGCATCTAAGTCCTTGTTGAAGATTGAGGGTGTCAACAACAAAGCTAGAATAGCTCTCCTTAAACCATAGCTAGTTTTAAAGTGTAGTATTTCCAAATTCAAATCCACTTCTCAGCTAAGGAAAGGAGGTAGGATTGTCAGGTGCTACCTCAAACCAAGAAGGCCATAGAAAACATTGAAATAGAAGATCCAATAAGTGAGACAACATAGTTGTAGACCATAGATAATCAAAATTCTTCCAATGCACAGATGCTTGTGATACAAAAAAAAGGTGCTGACACATTGGCTGAATATATCCTCATCAAAATGACTAGAAAGAAATTTCAAATTTGTAAGTAAACTCTGACAGTCAAGAAAAATAGTCATAAAAATGGAAGTAAAATTTGGCAGACATGTAGGTGAACTTAATTCATCTAAATTTATGCCTCTTGGCAGACATCGGGATCTCCCCTCCTAAAGTTTGGACCACATCCATTACCTCCACATAAAACTAGACATCCTTGGTCTTCTTGGTTCCCATGCCATGATATGGTTATGCAAATGAAAATGAAGCAAAGTAATCATCTCCTTCTCTGCTGGCTCGAAGAATGCATGCTTAATGTTTTGATACATGATACCAACTCTCTCTTCTACTCTCATGGTTGAATACCAAAATACATTATGGTGGGCCTCAAGAGTTCCAATCATCTTTCACCCTCTTCCACCAAATGCTGGCCTGATTCACATGGCTTCCAGCCTAATTAGCTTTATTTTTTAAAGTTGAAGTTTCTCCTGAGTCACTAGTGTAGCTCTCTCTTCCTTTTTAGACTCTTTCATTGCTACAGAGCATCTCTGGGATTTAATCATTTGTACCACATGGTTGATGTGCTTTTAATCCTTGCATCTAAAGGAAATCTCCTTAACATAAATACTGCTAGGGAATTTCAATGTTTCCATTGTAGTTGGCATTAAAGTCGGTACTTGCAACATTGAAAATTATCCTTATATAAGAATTCCCTCCATCTTGTTGGCTTGTAACACTCTTGATGGTGGCTACATGAAATCTAATTTTGATTCCTCTTCTACATTAAAGGGTTCATATCCTTGATTTGACTCTTCTGAATTATCATAATCAGAATCACTAGCTTCCATCTTCAAAAATTCCCAACCACCATCTTCAATAAATTTATCTGGATCATCAGTAATACTCTTCAAAATTGGCCACCAGTTCAAGTTCATTCTGCTTTCATAATACTTTATATCCATGGAGTTCAGCCATTCCTTGATGCCATCAAGTGAAGATTGAGGAATGACGTCAATGCAGAGTACATCCCACTTGAAGTCTTTGAAAACAATAGCCATATCAAATTCCTTTTGCCCAAGTTCTACTCTCTCAAGGTTAATAATCTCAATCTCACTAATAGTGATTACTAAGAAAGGTAATTCCACCAACTCTACCCAAACAATTTACCATAGGCATAATAAAAGCAGAGGCTTTGAAAGGAACTCCATGAAAACCAAGCTCTCTAAATGGTATATCAAACTCTAGTTCAAAATATTTTAGATGAGGCTGCTCCCATAGCTCTCTTACTGGCTTGACAAATCCTTGAAACTCTATATTGATTTTATTTTTCTTGTCCCTCTCTTACTGTTCTTCCTCAATTTCATTAGGATCATACATTGACCTTCTTTCCCCTCCTAAAGTTTGGACCATATCCATTACCTCCACATAAAATTGAACATCCTTGGTCTTCTTGGTTCCCACGTCGTGATATGGTTATGAAATTAAAATGAAGCAAAGTAATCATCTCCTTCTCCGCTGGCTGGAAGAATGCATGCTTAATGTTTTGATACATGATATCAGCTCTCTTCTGCTCTCATGGTTGAATACTGAAATACATTATGGTGGGCCTCCAGAGTTTCAGTCATCTTTCTTCCTCTTCCGCCAAATGTTGGCCTGATCCACAAGTCTGCCAGCCTAATTGGCTTTGTTTTTGAAAGCTGAAATTTTTCCTAACTCACCAGTATTAGCTGTAACTATTTTGAAATTTTATTATGGTATGTGCACTTTGATATGATGTAATATGATTATGGTTTCATCTCATATGTTGTAATATTAGATATATAACAAAAAAAAAAATTATTGCATGAAATAAATAATAACTTTTCATTTTAAATGTTTTTTTTGTAGAACACGAGTCTTCCAGAAGATCAAGATGATCCTCAACATGATATAGATCCACAAAATATTGGTTCTGCCGGTACAGATCACATGGCAGAGGATGATGCGGAAGACACCAAGGCCGATGGTAATGATGATGACAAAGACGACAACGACGACGACGACAATGATGATGATCAGGATGGTGATGATGATGATGATGAGACAGTTGGTGATAGTAATCACTAACATTCATGATCATATAGACTACATCATGGATCATTGGTGATATATCATTATGATGACTCTTTGCATGATTACTATCATACGCATCATTTTCACGGCCTACTGTACTATATTGTTGAGTTGTATCATAATGACATGTATCATTTTCACTATATCATTTGGACATGTATCATCTTGACTTGTATCAATTTGAGTTACATAATTTATCAATTTTATTTATATCATTTGTATATGTATTATTTTCACTTATGTCAACTATTGGACATGTATCATTTTGACATGTTTTTTATATACTGGCATATTTGACTTTCACTTGTTTTAGTTATATATGATGATGATCTTATCAATATTGACTTGTCAATTTATATATATTAAAAGTGGTCGATGATTTTTGGATGGTTATTTATTAAGTATGGTAATTTTAATTTACTGCTCAGGATGGATTTTTTCAAATTCAATTAAATTATAGATATTTGATTCACTTGTTTTAATTATAGATGATTATCATGTTACAATAATTATATTGTTATTTAATCATATGAGTTAAATAATTAAATTACTTACTCTATAATCATATGAGTTATTTAAGAGGCATGATATATTTAACTGATTAAATTGAAATAAAAAATATTAAATTAATAAATAGAAGCAAAACAAGAAACATTTTTAGAAGCAACAATGGAAGCCAATCTAGAAGCAAAATAGAAGCAATCTTGGAAGCAAAATTAGAAGCAAAACCGAAAGAAAATATGGAAGCAAACTAGAAGTAAATTTGGAATCAAAACTAGAAGAAAAACTGGAAGAAAAACCAGAAGTAAAACTGGAAGCAAAACCAAAAGCAAAACTGGAAGCAAAACTGGAAGCAAACTTGAAAGCAAAACCGGAAGAAAAATCGGAAGCAAACTTGGAAGAAAAATCGGAGGCAAAACCTGGCAAGCTAGAAATAAAACCGGAAGCAAAACAAGAAGCAAAATAGAAGCAATAGGAGGAAGCAAAATAGAATAGAAGCCGAAAAGCAAATGTGGAAGCAAAACCAGAAGCAAAACTGGAAGCAAAACCGGAAGCAAAATTGGAAGCAAACTTGGAGGCAAAATCAGAAGCAAAATTGGAAGCAAACTTGGAGGCAAAACTGGAAGCAAAATTGGATGCAAAATGGAAGAAAAATTAGAAGCAAAAATGGGAGTAGACACGGAATCAAAATCGGAAGCAAAATTGGGTGCCATTTTCGTCGTTACTTCTCGATGTGATTTTAGGCGTTAATGAAGGCGCCATGATTTTCCAGCACTAAAACTGGTGCTAATTCTGGTGCTAAAAATGACACAAAAGTCACTGTAGAAAAGGACGCTGAATTGACCATGCCTGTTTGTGCCGAGTTTGACACCAGCCAAATTGTCTCACTCATGTGCTCAAAATACACTAGAATTTGGCACTAAAGTCGGAACTAATTGCCTATTGTGTTGTTGTGATAGGATTTTTAAACTTGTGCATGTTGTACTAGACCAACGAGGCCCATTCAACCCACTAACGACCTTCATTGCCAGTCGATGGGCATTCAAAACCCACAGTGGCACATTAACTGGACACTCGAGTAATCTATCAGTGCCCACTAAAATCTTCAAAAGATTCCATGGAATAGATAAAAAATGGCGAGACTTTCAAAAACCTGGCAGTACAGAATATTCTACCCAGGTACAAGAATATTTGGGTAGGAATATTGTTTCAGGCAACCAAAGTTTTTTTATGGCAACATGGGAATATTCCTAGGCATATTCGTTAACAGCTAGATGTCCATCAAATTTAATGACATGTGTTGCTAACGTCATCCATACAGTGACCATCTCTTCCCCCTCCAAGTCCTCATTTGGCTTAAGAGAGCAATTTTTTCTTTTTGCCACAACTTGGGCATATAGTGTCGAAATCGAGAAAATATTGTTTGAAAGCTAGTTCCAAGTACTTTCCAATGGTGTAGGTCTCATTATTATATTTTGTTGTTGCATTTGGTTATTCTCAATCAAATTCAAATCTTCATTTTCCACTTTTGAGCTCATAAATTTCACTTGTATCTTCAATTTTTGTGAATCTAGCAGCGTTAGAAAGGTATTTTAGAGTTCTTCATATCTATTCATGCACTTTTTCTAGAACCTACCCCAAGTACATTTTATTCGATATTTTTTGTTTTTCACATATTTCTTAATTACTTGAATGTATTAGCACTTGGAAAGGATCTATTTGTGTTGGATGACATAATTTTATCTACTTTATATGTACCGAGGTTACTAGTCTCTTATTTATCATTTGAGTGAGTATCATGGTTTTTTTGTTCATCCTTTGATCAACTTGGATAAGGATAAATATGAGTCTTGGCGAAATGGCATCCTAACACATCTCAAGAAGCTTGATATGTTTCCTTATCTATATGGACTTATACCTACACCAAACACACCAGGGAGTTTATCAGTATGGGTATCATCAGAGATCATATTGTAGGGGTTATATGTTCTAGTGTTGATCTTGACACTATGTGTGCTATATCAGACATTGAGTGTCCCCACACACTTTGGAATCATCTTTTAGAAATCCATGGAGACCCTCATATCTCACCATACCCAAAGGACCCTATTGCAGATTGTCTAATCCATCTTACAAATGCAGATTCCATACCCTTTGATGACAATATTTTAGAGGAGCTTGAGTATATCACAGGTCTTGCATGTTCTAATGGTTCAGAGACTTTTCTTCATGTTCCCACTCTTTAGATCAAGGCTACATCATCGTATTCTATTTTTCCTAATCAGTTTAACATTGCCACATCTTTCTCCCCTATTGATTCAGTGCAGCAGGACATTCATCTTCCAGACATCGCTACTTGGGATTCATATCTTGCAAACATATCATCCTTGTTTGTGGAGACTTATATTGTAAACTTATAGGATTACTTTGAGTACATTCATCTCCTCTTTGTTGATAGCCACATCACCATTGTTGGCCCATCATCTTTATTGCCTTTGTAGGTTGTTCTATATCAATCTTCACAGAATTTTGGATTAACATCATCGCTTTCTAACATGTGGATATGTGAGTAGTTTTGAAAGGCACACATCATTTGCATTTGGATTACTGATTCACCCCTTTTTTTGGATTGGTCTCTCCAATCACCTGTGGATCTTTTTCTTCCTATGGGGATAAATTTTATTGGCAAGCAGTGGATCATATTCTATCTTCAAACATTTATCATTGGCACATGAGCTCTTTCTTTATGGGGGGATTCATATCCTCTTTTTCTATCTCCTATCAGAGGTCATCTATTGTACTTTCATGAAAAAAGCAATCCTTGGGGGGTCATATTGAGTCTTCCTTCTATCCTTCTTCACTAGTGCAGTCATTTATTGTTCTCTCTTTTGGAGAGGAGTACAAATTCCTTGGTCACATTATAAAGATTATTAAAACTTATCAATGAGAACCATGAATAATGAGTTGTAAATTATTCCTTGTATAAATAATGTCTCACTAACTTACCTTGGAAAACTATTTGGGATCAATATGTATGCTTGATTATGTCTCAATTTTCAATAAAATACTTCACCATTGGAAACATGAAGTACAAATTACAACCTTATATGATATTCATTAGAGATGTAGATCCAAGCAATAGAAAAGAGGAATCATTATGATTTGTATTAGTTAAATTTAGAATTCTCTCCACCAATTAGCTTATTTCCCAATAATAAACCCAATTAAGAATTTAGAATTCTTTGCACTAATCTCATTTCTTAGCAATAAGCTTGTAGAATAGGGTAAATCAAGGTAAAGAACATGAATCAATAGTATCTACCACCAAATACATAAAACTCAAGCCCTAAAGACCCTAATCCAACAATGAAGCACAAATGAACATAGAAACATAAAATAACAAAGCAATATTGCCATAATTCCTATTCCATGGTTGAATAACCTTCATTTCTCTTCTCCATTTTTCTTTATATGCTAGCTTTCCCTTAGATTTGAAGTATGCAAGAATAAGCCTAATAATAGTGACAACACCATATCAAAGATAGTGGTTGTCTAGCCTTGAAATGAAAGTGATAGGTCTCTTATATAGAAAACCAAATTTAAATGAAGGGACAAAGATTAATTGATGAAGATAAATGGATGAGATTGCTTTGAGAAGCAAGGAAATAGGGTTATGGAAAAATAGGGTTTAGTTAAGGATGTAAAGTGGAGATTAAAAGGCAATAAAACCTTGTCAAGGGTGGAAATTAATTGAGATGAGAGATAAGATTCGACACAAAAAAAGAGGTGGCTGGAGTAAATTAAATAATTATAAAATTATTTAATTTAGGAAGGAAAGTGAATAATTAAATAATTAAAGCAATTATTTAATTATAGAAGAAGAGGGAAAGTTTGACTTTCAATTAAAATAACTATTTAATTAATAGTAGAGGAAATGGACAAATTAGTAGATAATTAAAATAATTTTTTAATAGTGGAGGGAAAAGTGGGAAATAATTAAATAAATAAGATTTATTTAATTATAGTAGGAAAATGGAAAATGAATAATTAAATAAATAAGAATTAATTTAATTATTGAGAGAAACGATTAATTAGTGACGTAATTAAATAAATATAATTCATTTAATTAATCAAAGGAAGAATAATAGGGAAATGAATTAATTAAATAACTAAAATTATTTAATTACATAGGGAAGAAGAGGAATTGATGTGGAAAGTGGTGTTCGTAGGCTTAGAACATTTTTCAGTTCAGTGTTTAAATTTTGCCCCTCTTTGATATGATGTGAAGTCACCTGAATGTTGTATTAAATAAATTCATCTCAATGTATGCCCTGGTGTGCCATGATGAAGATGGGATAGACCTATGCCCCCTCAATTTTTTTTGAAAATTTTGAAAAAGTTTCAGAAAATTTGAAAAATTATTCCGATAAGCAAATCTAAAAGTGGATAAAACATCTATAGAAAACATTTTCAATTTGAGGACTCTCACTTAGGGTTTAGTCTCAATATAAGATGAATCCAGTAAAACACCCTACCCTAGGGGGGTATAAATAGGATTTTGGGGGAAAACTGGTCATTTGTGTATTTTTACTAGAGTGAATAGTGAGTTGTGAGAGTGACCTTGCTGTGAAGCTACTACCAAGATGTCTTTTGTACCACACATGTCACACTGCGAATTTAGAGTTCAAACTTATAGACGACCAGAGGGCTCCGGGGACACAGTATGTACCCCTTTCCTTCTTCATCATTTTGTCATTTTTTAGTGGATTTTAGGGCTCCAACAAGGGAAAGCAGATGTAGTGTACACCATGTGCTGCAGCTACGATTGTGTTCACCGCAAGTGGGGGTAGATCACCATATTTTCTCAATGTGACACATCTATTAGTTAGGGGAATTCAAATGTGTTGCAACATAACTGTTAAGTGTGATGCATGTGATTCGTACGACACAACTAAGGTTTGGTATGACACATATGATATGGTGTGTCTCATTTGAGGGTTTATGTGACACATGTATTAATGCAGCACAATCATTGGTTTGAATGCTGCAAGTAATTTTTGCAACACATGTTTTTGAGCATGTGACACAACTGTATTTGTAAGTCACATATGCTAATGTGTAACGTATTTGACTGATGAGTCCGATGAGTCACATTTGTTTAGACAGTGAGATGCATTTGTTTGATTAGGTTTTTACCCTAGTTTTGGATAAAATTTCTTCTATGATCAAGATCGAATAGGTTTTCTTAGATAAATTTCAATTGACGTAATGCACTTTCTTTTGATCACAAGTGAGATATGACCCTATCTATACTTGAGAGAGTTGTCCCTTGATATTCAAATTATGAGATTGACTACTTAACGAGGAGAGGGATCAGTTGCATTCCCTCGATTTGTACTATGTGACCTTCATTCCCATGATTAGGGCTAATAGGGGACTATTGACTGCCCTAGCTAGAAGGTGGAACTT
This sequence comes from Sequoia sempervirens, assembly GCA_007258455.2. Classification (NCBI taxonomy): domain Eukaryota; kingdom Viridiplantae; phylum Streptophyta; class Pinopsida; order Cupressales; family Cupressaceae; genus Sequoia; species Sequoia sempervirens. The sequence goes on from VDFB02293679.1 coordinate 69,677, forward strand.
AGAGACCAGCTCCTTCCACCTACCCATAGGAGAGGCTATTGTGACACTGGAGGACATTTAGCTAATTTTGCGGCTTTTGGTTCGTTGGGAGCAGGTTTCGTATGACCGTGAGAGAGGGTATGTTTCTATCCAGATGTCCTTCGAGCATGAGAAAATTTTAGAGCATGGTATTGAGGAGTATGAGATCCAAAGGGAAGTGTTGGTTGAGAGATATGAGTGGTTTGAGGTGGTTCTCTGCTTTGTGATCAAGGGGATCATGATTCTTGATTGTTAAGGACATCGATTCCCCATTGGATGGGGAGAGATTTTGGTTGGTATGATGACTTGAGGGTTTGTGTATGTGTGGGGACCATGCCCTCTCACCATGTTATACTTTCAATTGCACGGTTTTTCCTACAAAGGGGTACAATCTATCAGTTGCAGAACTATATTGCTTATGATTTAGGCCTTGGAGCATATCACAGTGTTCTAACCTCCTGTTGGGAGATAGATTGGAGTAGGGATGCCTTATATGTTCTTGTATGGAGGAACGGTTACACATACCAAGTTCGGTGATGTTGGGTGTTGGCATCATGCCATTGATCTTCTCACTTCATTTTTCTAGAGACTATATCAAGAGTGCCACCATGGGAGGATGACAAAGAGCATTTTCCTTATTGTCAGAAGGCGTGCTACCTGATTGGGAGTGTTGTGTAGTCATAACACATTATTGAGTGGTACCTTTCAGAGCAAGTACTTAGATAGTTCAAGGAGTGATAGGGGATTCCCATTGGTACCGCTGAGTTTGCTAGGTCCTCTCAAGAGATGACATAATGGGGCCAGATGATTAGGATGGTGACACCCGAGTAAGATATTGATGCACTACAACCTGTTCAGTGGGGTGTCATTGTAGAGCTTGGTGATGTAGGGACCACAAAAAAGTATGACACATGGTGGGGCGAGCATAGATCAGTTCCTTTGATATATCTAGATCATCCTACCCCTGTGGAGCAAAGGGGTAGAGTTTCACATGGTATATTTTGAGATAGAGGATGGGGGAGGGGAGGAGATGATGGTGTAGATGATGACATAGGAGGCAGAGGAGGCAAGGTCAGGCATAGGAGGGACAAAGGTTAGAGAGTAGGTAGATAACTTTCACCCATCAGGGAGGAGGATGAGAAGGAGGGCCAGAGGGTCGAGGGAGAGTAGGAGAGACCCAGGGAAAAGGGAGAGCAGGAGGTGGTCATTCAAGAGGTAGAGCAAGAGGTTCCAGGAGTAGGGGAGGAGGAGAGAGAAGCTTAGGAGTCTGAGATTGTGATGGGGGAGGGATTGGGTGAGGGCTTCCAGGTGTTGAAGTGAGAAACCAAGATCTTCAATCTACAACACCAAATAACCTCCATAAGAAATAGAGAGAAGCAACAATGGAAGATGTTATTGCGCCAAACAAGAATTGCAATATGATACAATATGCAATATTCTACAATACAATGAAATACAAAATATGCTATAGATT
>VDFB02293679.1:71268-130327 GCA_007258455.2 Sequoia sempervirens
ATAAAATGAGGATGAAAGGTTGCCTCCATAGAATAGGAATGCAAGAGTGTATATATGGTAAATGCTCCATCTCACTGAAATGCATGGGTAACCAACCGCTGCATCTGCCTAGTACATAGGAACAAAAACTAGATACATAGTTTACTCCAAAGTGAAACCAAGGAAGCATTAGCATGAACAGTATAATACCCCCCGTAATGATGACTTGAAAGAGGCATGACAGATCCATTGAAACTTGTGTATCACCATGTGGTGCATGAAGGAGAAGAAACAACATCTGAAAGTGCACAAGAAAATACCTGCAATTGAAAAAGGGTGTGGAAAAAACAAGGCACACATGCATGAGGAAAGAATCACATGGATTCATTGTTGTCTTTGAGGGACACTCACTCAACAAAGGTGTGATGGAAAATAAAAAAGGCACTACACAACCCCCCATGGCACTTTATAATACCGTGCGAGTATAAAATATGGCACAACCTTATGTGCAAAATCCCTAAAATACATGTACAATAGTGTGGCACTTTGTCTCAGTGCATTTACATATAATAAATTTCTTACAAATGATGTTCAAAATGTTCATAAAGGAAAAAATATTAGATACACATATAAATCAACCCAAATGAAGCCACCCCATGTAACTATAAAGTTTCCAAGTGCCAAAAAATATTGAAGTAATTAACCAGAGTGTTAAAACACAAAATTCTAAATTAATTATACCAGGAGCCAAATCTGGAAAAAATGCATGAGTAACTCTAAAGAGCTTGAAATGACCTTTCCAATTCCACAAGAATCATGAAAAATGGAGGAACGAAGCAAAATTTATGAGCTCAGGAGTGAAAAATGGATATATGACTTCAATAGGCTATAAATGCCACTAGACAAAAAATTTCTTAAAATCACCTATTCCACTGGAAAATTCACTTCGCCAACTTTCTGGAAATATTTTGTTTCAAAATTTTTGCCATCGGATAAAAAATTATGTAAAAACCAAAAAAATCCCTAGAAAATGTGCTTCCAACACAAAATAGGTGCAAAAAATCCACCCTTGGGAGCTAAAAAATAGAGAGATTGTATCTAGGTGCAAGAGCAGGGAATTGCAAGATCATAAAAGAAACTCAAATCAAAATAGAAATTGATGGTAGAAACTCTCTAATAAAAAAGGAAGGGGCTTGCAAGATTCAAAACTCTAATACTGTGTTGAAGTGAGCAACCAAGATCTTCAACTTGCAATACCAAATAACCTCCACAAGAGATAGAGAGAAGCAACAATGGAAGATACTATTCCACCAAACAAGAATTGCAATATGATACAATATGATCAATATGCAATACAAGATGCTATATTATACAATACAATGCAACACAAAATATGCTAGAGATGCCTTTCTTATAAAGGTAAGGATGAGAGATAGGATAAGACAAGATCATGACAAGTGTCTTAATCCTATCACATGATACAACTCATAACTACCTAGGATAATGTAAATTCTAGATAAGACAACTAAGACTTCTAGAAGAAATCTTATATCCTAAGCAAAATTAACATGTGAACTAAGTCATCTAAGTCCCTAGTAAATAATTAACTAGGTAAAAGACTTATTCACACCAACACCCCCCCTTAAGTGCAACTTAGGGAGGAAGAAAAAAATGAAAATATGCAAAAGATGGGTCGAGACAACAAGGCCTGATGAGGTACCCATGTACAAAACAAAAAACTCTCACAAACAGAGAAAAGGAGAAAAACCCTATGGGAGAAACCTCCTCTCCAAAAGAGAGAAAACAAGATGATGGAATAAAAAGCCTCTGAAACAATGTCCCAAAGAATAAGAACATGAAGAACATCACTGAAGCAAGAAGAAGTTGCAAACAACTGTCAAAAGATTACTTCTATAGTGTTGAAACTAAAGAAGCTCCTCTGAAAATAGGATGATCAAGATCAAGAAGACAACAATCTGCATGAGTGCCCCCAATGACACTACTCAAACAATGATCAGATGGAAAACAAAGGAAAACCATTTGTCAATCAAAAATACATATGGCATATGAATCTGCATGAGTGACCCCAACGAAACTACTCAACCAATGTAAGTTGAAAATACAGGTGCCAATAGTTTGAAGAACACTAATCAACTAAGGAAAAATGGCTTTATAAAGCCAATGCCAATGTAATAGATGTAGTGTAATGTGAATGACTAGATTTTAATTCGAGAGCAATCTCATTTTTTCTCTCTCATTTCAATATGGTATCAAAGTAGGTTTCTTATTGGACCTCTCTCTAATTTCCCTCCATTCATTTGTTTCTTCCTCAAAATGGTGTTTACAATGATACTATAGTGAAGACCACATGCAACTTCTATTGTTTTCTTCCATTCTTGCATTTTTCAATAGGTGAGCAATGTAGACCATGTGCAAAACCCTTTTGACTCCATCATTCATCTGCATTTCTTCTCTTTCTCTCCACCATGTTCATTCTTGCCATTGTTTGACTTTCCATTGTGTTGATTGTTATCATCCCAAATTTTTTTAAATAATAAAAAATAACATTTTATTCCCCATTCTATTGTGGAAGTGTGTTTATCATAACCGATGTCAAGCATTTTGTGTTCTATGCTACCAATCGTTTCATTAAATATTAAGTAGTTGTCGTTGCCATTGAGTAGATGCTTGTGAATACAATCTATTTCCATTGTTGGTAATTGACACGACTATGACCATTATATATTCCTGACATTGTATATATTTGGGCTTCATTGTCTAAATCATTGTCATTTTTTGATAAGTATCCTACAGAGATTATAGTGGCTTTCCATTTATTGGGTCTTGAATCTACATTCACACGAGAAGGATTGATGAGAACATAATAAATATTAGATAAATATTCATCTTTGGCTTAGGAGTAATCAGTGCTTAAAAAAAAGGCGGTTAGGGCACGCTGGAAAAGGTGAAGATATTAACTAAAGAAATACTATTCAAGAGAAGTTCAACAATTGTTAATTGTCTTGGAGGTTCGATTATCATTCAATGGTCATATGGTATGTGAAACTAAACTGAATCAATGGTAGCAATTATTGCTCAGAATCACATATTATCCCAATCATCTTTCAAATACTCTTGCTAAGCGTCATTGAAGACTAATCAAGGAGATATTCAAAGAAACGATGATAATGTTCTTACATTCAATATATTTATTAAAGGGGAAGTTGTAACTAGCACAAATTGGACTTTCCTTATGGTTGTTGATTGATTAAAGGAATAATCCCTATCAACATTTGAATAGAAGACGAGCATTCAGGATCACGATGGTGCATTTGGTGTGATTTATGTGAGATTTACTGAGTATACATTCTCATCGCGTCCTCTGCATATTGTCGGAATGCAACAGGGAGGCGATTATCAAAGGGTGATCTACGAATATCAAAGAAGATAGGGTAGTTAATATATGAGTTGTTGTGCAGAAGGAAGCATTTTGTCTTATTGGGAATGTTGGGCACATGTGAACTAAAGAGATGGTGCTTGAAATCATTCTTTATTGAAGGATTCCTGGAAAGATTAGAGTGTATTGATCCTTCTCTGTACAGTTCCAGAGTTTCTACACAGACATGTCTTTGCATACCGAGTATTTAGCAGGTATTTCTCATAAGATAATTCCAGCAATTTTTAATTACTCTATCTAAGTCTTTGCAGTGGTAAATAATTAAAATATCATTTTCTAGAAGAACAATTACTATATTATCATTGAGGAAGTATCAACGGATATTTGGGACAAGTAGTTGGGAAATTTAGAAGATGCAAGCAAAAAAAAACCAAGGCCAACCATCGATATGTTACAACATAGAATAAAAGGTTCCTATGTTAGCACTAAAGTGGGGTGTTAGGAATTAGTGCTTAACATAGATTAGTAAGTGATTATGCAATAATCACTTTAGTTAGTAGAGATTAGTTATTAGTTAGTTGTTAGGTGGTTTTGGGAAAAATGGCTTTATAAAGCCAATACCAATATAATAGATGTAATGTAATGTGAATGATTGTATTTTAATTTGAGATAAATCTCATTTTTTCTCTCTCATTTCAATATATACAGTAAATGCTCCATCTCACCAAAATGAATAAATGTCGTGTACTTAGTTAATTCATTCACTAGGTAATTAGGGGACAAATTCACATGTTAAGTTTACTTAGGATATAAGATTCTTCTAGAAGTCTTATATAGAACATATCTTATCTATATATCCTTTCCTAGGTAGTTAGTTAGTTGTCACATGTTATAGGATTAAGACACATGTCACAATCCTATTGCATATTATCTCACTCCTTGCATATATAAGCAAGGAATTATATGTACTTTTTCATATTCAATTTGGCATTCTTGCATCTTTAATGATAGCATGATATTTCTTCCATTTATCTCTTGTGGAAGTTATTTTTTCTTGCAAGTGATCCTAGGGTGTTTGAGGAGTTCACCATAAACTCCTACATGGTATTAGAGCGGGTTGGGTTCCTTTGGTTAGCTATTATTTGAGAGATGGTAAATCTTGAAAAGTTGAGCATGCTCTTCTCTTGCATCGTATGATGACCTGGAGAATCATAAAAGCTTGATAGAAATACCAGATTTGGGAGGTTCCTATTCGTGGCTCTTTATTGTAGGTTCAAATTGGAGCTTGTTGGTGCAAATCTGAGCTCACCATTAAGTTTAAAAGGTTCGAGAAAGTCGATTTTTCCTTTTGTTTCATCCAAATCGGATTTATGAAGCCAAATCTATGAGGGTTTGAAGATGAAGAGTGGTTGTTAGACTTGGAAGGTAGCTACAATTTTTGAGCATTTTGGGTCAAATCTGACCTTGCCATTGCTTCTAGAAGGGCCAAAAACCCTAAGATTGATTATCAATTCGTCGAATTTGGAGTAGTTGCCCATTGAGGGAAAAAAAATTCCCAAGCAACCATACAACCCCCAGGTCGTCATTATTCCGTATGGTGCAATTTTACAAAAAAATAATTATTTTATGTGAAATAAATTTTTAAATATTTTTAAAGAAATTTCACAATTTTTTTAAATGTTTTTTCAAAAAAATCATTTGAAAATATATTAAAAAAAACACAAAGCTGAAAAGATTTTTGTAGATTTTTTTGCAGTACAAGGTAAGGCATAAACATTAGTACCTTGCAGGTACATGCAATACTTGCAGTAGATGTGGGAACCACATGGAATCCTTGTGGTCCCCACAAACTACCAACGCTATTTCATATAAATTTGACAATCAAAAATTTAAAAACCAGCACTCTATTTGAAAATCTGAGCAATCAACAAAGAACCCGAAGGTCAAAACTAGTGAATATTTGAATATTCCATTTATATCTACAAGAAGATTCTGGTAGGTCAAAGATTATGATGACTAGCCACAAAATTTACCGAATGGAGAATATTGCATGAAAAAGAAGCATATTCTAGTGCAGGAGCAACACAACCTGTTGTTGAACAATAAAACTGATAGGGGGGGAGGTGAATCAATTGTAGCAAATTAACTTTCAAAACATTCACCGGATCTTAGATTAATCACAACATTCAATTCTGCTTAAAATGATTAAACATTAAGTGCAAGTGTAGAAAGTGAAAACCATCACATAAACACAACACCAGATTTATGTGGAAAAACCAATAAGGGAAAAACCACTGTGAGGATTAACTCACACTATAGAGAATATCATATTGATTACAAAGGCTTATTTCCAGAACAAGGACTCATTGTCCTATAGGGCTAACAACCTGGAGGGATCACTACCACATAGATACAAAGAAGATAAAGAAAACATCTTACAAAGAGAAGAAAATCTCAGTGCAACAAATAAATCCACCAAAATTTGCTCAACCACTTGCAAACATGCATGAAAGATAGAGTACACCTTCAGCTCACTGCTTCTGAAAACTCAACATTTAGGCTTCACATTAATTTTCCATAGTCACATCATACACATGTACTGATTCACACTTATTTATATTCTCTTTGCACTCTTGTCTCTTTTTCTTTGTTCTCACTCACTCACTCACCATTCCTTACTAACTCATCCTACATTTATACTATCTTCAAATTTAAAACATATCCAAAGTCGGCCATCCACTTATTAAATTCAAATTAGGTCAGTGCCAAAACATCCTAGGGTGGAATTAGAATGAGGGAAACCCAAACACATGCTTTCTAAGGACCCAAATAGATCCAACATGCTTCACCAACTTTGAAAGTAGTGTTCAACACAAGGTTGGCCAAACCAATGTAAAACACATAGAACAATTAAGCACATGCAACCCTTAGCATGATCCAATCCTTCCAAACTCCAAAATTATCTTCAATAGACTCATAGCAACTTAACTCTAGAACCGCAAGTCATAAGACTTAATAAAAGAGAAATCTGGACCAAAAACATTTCTCTCGAATCTCAACCAAAACCACAAAAACTATAGTTCATAACTGGTGAACATAACTCCCACTGTACAATGAATCAACAACCAAAAATCTGTATATAGCAGCTTCCAACAACCATGAACAACATATCTAAACCACACAAACATATGAGAAAAACCCAGAGCAGCCATTAAACACCTGCAACGTATCTTCATTACAATTTTCTCAATATCCTCAACATATACAACCAATAACCTACATCCATGACACTAATGACAACAACAACCAATAGATAACTAATTGACCAGTTGACATCAATGACAGCACTTTCATTCTTGCAAAAAATTCTTCTTCAATACTTGCAACAATCTCCCCCTTTGTCATTGATGGAAACACAGGATGTGAAAAACCATCAAAGACACCATACTAGCTCTAAATATTCTTCTCAAGATTTTTCTTTCTGTTTCCCCCCCTTAGAAAATGATCTTCTCCACATTCTTCCTCTTATTTTCACATGCTTTCTCTCCCCCTTTGACATTAATGGAAAAGGAAAAGGATATTTTACATTGATTTCCCCTTTGACATTAAAAAAAAATGCTCTCAATGACAACACTTAACACTACCTACTCCCCCTAAGAGGTAGCCACCAAAACATTAGTATGGAAGAAAGATAGATGTATAGATCCACCAGACAGATGTATCTCCATATGCATCTAGTTTAATAAGGGAGGAGAAATGACCCCTAACTTCTCCCAAAGATACTCAAAAGCATCTTTAGGAAGAGCCTTCGTTGGAACATACTCAAGCTTCACTTCATTCTCTATGACCTTCTCTATCAAGAAATGATACCTGATAAAGATATGATTTTTCCTCGAGTGCATTATAGGATTCTTTGAAATGTTAATTGCACTTGTGTTATCATAGAAGATAGAAATAGGATCATCATACACCACTGAGATATCTTTCAATGTTTGTTTCATCCATAGAACTTGTGTACGGTAAGATGCAACAACAATATACATAGCTTCAATAGTAGATAAAGAAATTGAATCTTGATTTTTACTCAACCATGCTACCAATCTGCAACCAAGAAAAAAAGCACCACCACTTGTACTCTTTTTGTCATCTACACATCCAACCTAATCTGCATTTGTATAAGCACTTAGTGAAAATTCAATATCCTTAGGATACCATAAGCCATAATTTGGAGTTCCATTCAAATATTTGAATATTCTTTTAACAGCAACAACATGCATTTCCTTAGGATCTTCTTGAAATCTATCCATAAGATAAACTGCATGCATTATATCTGGTCTAGTAGCAGTTAAATATAGTAGTCCACCAATCATAGATCTATACTTGCTATGATCAGCCTTAGGTGATTCATCATCTTTAACCAATTTGTAACTAGTCACCATAGGAGTACATACCGGTTTGGAACCATCCATCCCAAACTTCTTTAACATCTCTTTCACATACTTAGACTGTGAAATAAAAATCCCTTTCTCTGTTTGATTAATTTATAGCCAAAGAAAGAAATTAATCTCACCAAACATAGACATCTCAACTTATTTTTGCATCTCTTCCACAAATATCTTACACATAGTTTAATTTCCTCCAAAAATAATGTCATCAACATATACAACTACAATCAATCTTTTTTCATTTTCAATTTTGAAGTATAGATTACTATCTGTCATACCTTTGTTGAAACCTTGTTGAATCAAATACCTATCTAACCTTGCATACCAAGCTTTAGGAGCTTGCTTAAATCCATATAAAGATTTCTTCAACCTACACACCATGTCTGGTTGGTCTGATAACTAAAATCCTTGTGGTTGTTCCATGTAGACCTCTTCTTCTAGCTCACCATTCAAAAATGTAGACTTGACATCCATCTGATAGACCTTTAAATATTTATAAGAAGCAAACACTAAGAACATCCCTATAGCTTCCATTCTTATCACCGGAGCAAAATTCTCCTCAAAATCTATTCCTTCTACTTGTGAATAACCTTTACACACAAGCCTCGCTTTATTTCTGACCACTTCTCCATTCTCATTCAACTTATTTCTGAATACCCACTCTGATCCAATAATGTTTTTATTTGTCGGTCTTGGGACAAATTCCCAAGTTTGATTCTTCTCAATCTGCATAAGTTCTTCCTTCATAGATTCCATCCAATGTTCATCTTTACATGCTTCACTTCTAGTCTTCGGCTCAAACTCAGAAAGTAAACATAGATTTACTTCACTAGCAGTAGCTCTGCTTCTTGTCAATAATCTTGTTTTGCATCCAATGATCTGATTCTTTGAATGATTATTATGCACATATCTAGGTGTCTTAGGTGACACCACTGAAGCTTCTTCTTCTCTTTTATTCTCTTCATTTTGCTTCTCTTTCTCATCCTTTTCCTGAACTTCCACAATTTCTTCAATTCGTACGCAATCAAGTTCATCAGACACATATCCATCAATATCAATTGAATTCCTCATTGTCTCATCAACCTTGACATTTGCACTTCCTACAATATTTTTGTCTCTTATTGAAACATTTGTAAGCTTTGCTTCTAGTAGAATATCCAAAAATAATTCCTTCATCACTTCTTGCATCAAACTTTCCTAAATTTTCTTCATCTCTTCTAATATAACATTTTCTTCCAAATACCTTAAAATACTTAACAGTAGGAATTCTTCCATACCATAGCTCATAGGGAGTCTTTGTGCTATTTTCTCTTGTTTGAACTTGATTGAATACATAAACAGTGTGAATAGCTTCTCTCCAGTAAACTTCTAGTAAACCAGCCTCAATAATCATTAATCTAGCAGTCTCTTGAATTGTTCTGTTCTTTCTCTCAACAAATCCATTTTGTTAAGGATTTCTCAAAGAAAATAGTTGTCTTCTTATTCCATTCACTTCACAAAACATATTAAACTCATGGTAGGTGAACTCACCAAATCTATCAGACCTTAAACATTTTATCCTCAAATTCACTTCATTTTCAACCATATCTTTGAATGTATTGAATCTATCTAATGCATCTGATTTCTCTCTAAGAAATGTAACCCATGTATATCTAGAATAATCATCAATCAAAAGTAGAAAGTACCTTTCACCTTGCAGAATTCTCACTCTTTTATGAACACAGAGATTTGTATGAACTAAATCTAGTAGTCTAGTATTAGATTGTTCCTTTGATCTATAATGACTTCTTGCTTTCTTTCCAAATTGATAATTCTTGCACATGGCATTGACAGGATTTGTAATTCTTGGTAAATCTCTCACGGCATGAACTACACTAATCCTTGCAGAATTATCAAAATTCATGTGACACATTCTCCTATGTGATAACCAACTGGCATTGATCTGATTCATAAAATATCATCCATCAACACCCTTAAGTTGATAGATATTTCCTTTAGATTTCTTTCCTACAACAATTATTGTTCTAGATCCTTTATGGATCTCACATCTTTCATCCTGAAATACAAGTTTATATCCTTTATTGCAAATATGTCTCACTCAAAAGATTATGCCTTAAACCTTTAACATAGTATACATCATCAGTGTTATGCTTTCCATAATAACTTACTGAACCTGCCCCACAAATCTTAGCACCAGTATCATCTCCAAACATAACAAATCCTCCATCATATTTCTCAAGTTTAAAAAACTTACTCTTATCACCAGTCATGTGATGTGAACAACCGATATCAACAACCCAATAGTTCTTTTATTTTTTAGCATGTAGGGTAGAGATTACAATACCTTCATTTTTCTCTTTCTTTGAAGGGCATTCCTTCACCTATTTTTATATATTAGTAGTAGGCTCATCTTTTTATAGCCAAGAACAAGCATTCATTCTCATCAAGATCTTCATAATCCGAATCTTCATTAGATATACTAGAATTTGCATTCACATAATATTCTCTATTGATCTTCTTACCTTTCTTTTCTTTCTCATATCTTAGTTTATTCCTCTTAGCTCTTTCCGGACATCTTGTAGCATAATGACCTATTTCTCCACAACTAAAGAATTTGAAGGGGAGCTTACCTTCATACTTCCCAGAGCCTTTCCTCATCCTTCTCACAAAGTTAGCTTCAACTTCATCAAGATTTTCTTCATCTAGATCTTCAAATTTTGTAGCCTTAAAAGAAGTCTCTAATTTGCATCCATTTCTCAAGTTCGGCTTCCTCATTTCATAAGATGTCAGAGATCCCAACAACAGATCTTTAGTGTAGGTCTTATAATCTATACTATGTTCAATAGAACATACCTTCTCATTGTAAGAATTAGGGGGAGTTCTAAGAATCTTCTTTACAAACCTAGTTTCATCTATAGTAGCACCAAGTCCTATCATATGAGCTACAGTCTCATCCAATCTTTGTACATAAGCTTTAACATTCTCATCTTCGAACATATGTAGGAGCTCAAACTATGTTTCCAAATTCTGCAATTTTTCCTCTTTGGCCCTTTCATCACCTTCATGCACCCTTTCCAAAGAATCCCAGACTTCCTTAGTAGTCTTTAGATTTTTCACTTTAATCAGCTATGAATGTACCAAACTATTCTTCAAAATGAATTTCTCTTTATTGTTTTCTTCATGTGCCTTGATCTCATCAGTAGTACTCGAACCATTTTCTGGAGGAGTATAAGGAGTCTTGTAATATTTCTCCACACCATATCCACAATACTCCAGATATTCTTCCATCAATATTTTCCAAATAGCATAATTTGTTCCATCAAACTTCAGATAATCATAAGCAACTTTTCCAGCCATCCTGGACCTTCCTTAAGCAGTTAAGCTCTACTCCAAGGAACCAAGCTTTGATACCAATTATTGAACAATACAATTGAGAGGGGGGTGAATCAGTTGTAACAAATTAACTCTCAAAACATTCACCGGATCTTAGATTAATCACAACACTCAATTCTACTTAAAATGATTAAACATTAAATGCAAGTGCAGAAACTGAAAACCATCACATAAACACAACACCAGATTTACATGGAAAACCCAATAAGGGAAAAACCACAGTGAGGATTAACTCACACTATAGAGAATATCAAACCAATTACAAAGGCTCGCTACCTGAAGAAAAAGGCCCACTGCTAGAACAAGGACTCACTGTCCTACAGGGCTAAAAATACAGATGGCTCACTGCCACAGAGATACAAAGAAGATAAAGAAGACTTGTTACAAAGAGAAGAAAATCTCAGTAAAATAGTGAAATTTGCCACAATTTTCTCAACCACCCCCAGACATGCATGAAAGATAGAGTACACCTTCAGCTCACTACTTTCAGAAACTCAACATTTAGGCTTTGCATTAATCTGCCATACTCGCATCATACACACATATTGATTCACACTTATTTCTATCCTCTTTGCACTCTTGTCTATTTTTCTTTGTTATCACTCACTCACTCACCATTCCTTACTAACTTATCCTACATTTATATAGGGTAAACCCATAAAACTGATTTACAATTCCAATGAGGAAGGAAATTTGCAAAAAATGCCCCCATGGAAAAAAATTTGGTTTTTGGAGATTCAAACAAACATCTAGTTCGAGTGAACCAAAAGGGGGTTCGCTAGAACCCCCTTTCGAGCAAAACCATTAAATGTTGTGCCCCACATTTCCTAGGAAAAAATTCAAAAGAAAAATTTGTGGAAAGGGGGTTCACTCGAACCTGGGTTCGCTTGAACCCCCCTTTTCCCCCCTTCTCCCCCTCTAGCACCAAAAATCTCCATAATTTTTCCCTTTGAAGCTCAAGTTGAGGATGAAAATGGAGGAGACTTCACAAACCCAACTGGATGATGGTAGTCCTCAAAGCAACATATCTGAACCACAACTTCCAACAACCAAAAACAACATATCTGAACCACACAAAGCTAGGAGAAAATATTGAAGCAAAACCCGAAGCAACCACTAAACACCTCCAACATATCTTCATTACAATTTTCTCAATATCCTCAACATATACAACCAATAACCTACATCCATGACACTAATGACAATAGCAACCAATAGATAACTAATTGACCAGTTGACATCAATGACAACACTTTCATTCTTGCAACAACTTCTTCTTCAATACTTAAAACACCTGTGACGTCCATTTGGACGTCAAATTTAACTCGTGCAATCTTGTGGTGGCTATTTAACCATCAATTTTATGCTCACAGTTTGATGACATTAGCAGTTTTTTGAATTTTTTTCACCTCGTCACGGTTGGAGTTTTCAATTTTGTAGTCCAACTTTGAAGCCTCATATCTTGCTCATACAACCTCCTTTTTTAGAGAATTTTTTTATTTGGGGAAAAATTTCATGCTCTTCACAATGGCGCAATCAGATTTTGGTTTTGGTGTTTGGCTTTTCTAGAAATTGAAGATTATCATAGGTGTTGTTGCTTTGTCCTCATTTTGGGAACTTCATTTTTTTTGGAAAGTGGCATTTGTAATTGTACTAAGTATAAAGTGCCACAACTTAGATATTGCTTCGGGGGTTTCATGATTGAGTAATTTGGGGGAGGGTAATATTTTTCCTTTGTTGGTTGATGTCTCTTGATTGGTCTATTGTGTGACTAAAATTGAGGAGTTCAATATGGGCATGAAAATACATCTTATTGTAATAAGGTTAAATCAATGGAACCTTAAGTTTTGGCGAGATGAAATCCTAACACATTGTAGGTGGATTAATCTTTTTCCATATCTCTATGGACTAGTTCCTAAACCTTCATCAAAATGGAAGAGAGTTGTGTGGGACATGAAAACATAACATATCCTGGGATTAATTGGTTGTAGTTGTGATATTGATACACAAATGGACATTGATGGTATTGAGATCCCTCGTGACCTTATGACCAAACTTTGGGAGATGTATGGAGACTCAAATGAACCTCCATTCCCAGAGGATCCTATTGCGGATTCACTTATTACACTTGTAGAGTTTCGACCTATTGATGATAAAACAGCTAAAACACTTGCTCATTGGGAACGGTATGGTATTTTTGATGACACAGAACCTTCTCCTTCTCCTCCTACAAAGACATCTAGTGAGACTTTGGTTTCTATGGCTCCTAATCTAGATTTAGAGGGCTTATCTTCCTTATCTATGAGTCAACATCTTGAGGATGATGGATCTTGTAATCCAACATTGGAAGATTCATCTACTGTTTTACTTGAGGATGCTTGTGATTCCATAGTTTTGGTTCCTTATGATTTAGTGCAGCAGGATATTCATTGTCTTTCAGATTTGGATACTTGGGATGGCTTCTTGACAGGTGTTTCAGACTTTTTTATGGAGTCTCATATTGCATATTTGGGATACATCATCAATAGCATTCATCTTCTCTTTGATGGAGAAGATCCTTCTTTAGTTGTTGCGAGGGAACAACTTGACACTCTTTTTCAATCTCTGCATGATCATTCTTTGCATTTTGACATGATTTTGGAGGACATGGAGGAGATGGAGGGAGACAAGTGAGTGGGCCCTTAGATTGAAAACTTACAGGCACATCTTTAGGCCACTGATGCATGCATCCAGGGCTTACAGGTAGTGGTGGATAGGCTAACCACCAGGAGAGACATGGAAGTGATTGGGTGACAGAGGGTCGATCAGTGGTGCCTATAGTTTATTGTGACTATGAGTGGCCCTGTGGCGGAGCTAGGACACTAGCTTTTATAGGTAGGATAAGAGGCTCAATATTACATGTATCTCTATGAGCATCAAGTTCCATCAGTAGAGAGGGCACCAAACTATACACAGATCCGGAGTCACAACTTGTCACACTCACCAATCTTAGAGAAGTGGGGGAGTCTCCCAGCCTAGGCCTTCTCTATATCATCGACCATCAAGATCATAGCCATGATAGGAAAGACCACCCTCACCAGGACCATCTCCATCAGGAGATATGGTCAGCTCCGACTAGCCTTTTTTATGATATGTATTAGAAACTTATATTTTTGTTTGAGCTTGTGAGCTCCATTTTGAGATTCATCGAGATATTGTATTGTGACACAATTTTTGATATATATGCGAGATACATGATTTTGACAGTGACTACATGATTTATGTTTATGTTATATTCATATGTCGATGTGATGGATTATGATTCTTATGATGTTATGCATTGATATGATTATGAGATGATTCTATACGTTATGGTGCATTATGGATGTATGATGTATGGTTATATATGATTCTATATGTTGTGATGTATGGGTGAATGTACTTGATTTACCTTTATGCTTTATGATATTATGGATTCATTATGGATATGTATGATGTATGTAAATGCAATGATATGTATGATATCTTTTTGATATGTAAATGCAATATGTATGCAATGAGATGTAGGATGGTACTATATGGTTATGACATATAATGCTTATATGAATGTATGTATGATTCTTTATGATGGGATGTTATCTATGTTTTTTATTTTCTAATGCAATATGGATAAACTAATATGCTTATGATGATGAATATGATGCTTCTAACATGATTATGTATTTAGGATATTTGTGTGTCATATGATGCTATCAGGATGGGAATAGAAGAAAAATTAACACAGAGGTAATGAATGTTAGTGTGGAGTTAGTCAAAAGGAAGAGGAAATGATATTTTGCTTGATAGATGCAAGGCTTGCATGTTTATCATCATTGGGCATTAAATAATGGTAAATGGATAATAAACACCATGGTATGACATAGACTAAGGTGTGCAATGTTATCCCTTTGCAAGAACAAAAAGTTGACATACAAGGAGTGCCATGACACATACTAGGAGCCAAATTTCCCTAGTCTTTTTGTCAAGACAAACCACAAACAACAATCAAAGAAAAGAGGTCATGAGACATCATCACTCCTCTAAATCCTTCTTGGGACATCCTTGAGGTGGCTAGTAACACAAACAAAGATAAATCAATAAAAAGATAAGACCAACTAGACCAATAGAATCAATAGTCGGTTAGATCATTTTCCAGTGATTGTTTGTTGATAGGATTGATGAGACTAATTAACTGGTTCAATAATAACGCTCAATTTTAGGAACAGAAGCATGTCGTATAGGACAGCAAGTCTAGTTTCAACCATGTAACCACCTGTATAAGGCTAATGATAGGATTGATGAATAATGATGTCTACTTTAACGAAAGACACATCTTGTATAAGATAAATGATAAGATTGGATTTGGTTTCAAGAAATGAGTCAAATCGTATAAGATGTCAAGTCTGGCTTCGACAATGCCATCTCTTGTAAGATCATTGGTAGACTAGTAAGTGTTGATTTGATGATTAGGCAATTGATCGGTTTGGATTGAAGACTAGTTGGATAGTTAGTCTGTTGATTCATGATTTGGCTGAGGTTTTGATGTTTGTTTGTGTCTAATCAAAGTGTTGATTTTATCAAGAGACAAATTATTATGATATGGAAAAAGATGGACCATGATGTAGATTCAACAAACCCTAAGGGACTGACCTAGTGCCTCAGTCGCTCATCAATTATGGCCTTGCCTATGTAACATGCATAAAGACATCGTAGTTGGATGGACTTGGACTAATAAGACTTGACACTAATTTTAGATTTTGAAGGTTATTTGGATGTTTTTGGATTTTTGACATATTTTGATTTTTTTGGATTTTGACATTTTTTATTTTTTTCGATTTTTGGCATGTTTTGATTTTTTGTATTTTTGTAGATATTTTAATTTTTTTGGCTTTTTGAAAGATTTTTTGGATTTTATTTGGTTTTTTTTGCAATGATGATCTCCAATACCAATTCTAGGATCCAATGCAAACGTAAGTCAAGTACTTGCCCCCAGTCAGGTATAGAACCAATTATTAGGAATTGGATAATCCTTATTGTGGATGGGCACAGAAGGCAAAAAACACAAAATGTCAACCATTTACAGGTGATGGGAAGGAAAACAAAGCATTATTATAGATGAAAATTAAGAAGTGTGAAGGTGAATTTATTATGGGTGAAGGTAAAAAACCAGATAGAATGATGGTAGAGGATGGAGCAAATACTGACTACACATGGTGCCTATTTGCTAGGTTTTCACCATGCACTATTGCACGAATTATTTCTCTTTACTATTTTCTTGATTTTTTGATTTTTTTGTGGTGACACAAGATGCAAGTTTTCCATGTTTTCATCAAGGTGACAATTTTTTACATTTTTGAATTTTTTTTTTTTTGAATTTTTGACAAGGCTCTCTAGAAGCTAGGTGTTGAAATTATGAAGGTGCAATCTATTGATGGGATTTGGTAACGGTTCACCTTCAAAAGTAGAAATTTGATAAGCACCTGATCCATATATTGTTATGATTTATGGACCCAACCAATTAGGCTCAAACTTTCTAGAATTCTCTCACTCTACTTGATTCTTAGAATTCTCCATTAAGACCAAGTCACCAATGTTAAAATTTCTGACTAGAACCTTCTTATTGTAGCTGCAATGAAGATGATTCTAATAAGCTTGTAAGTGGACAAATGTATTATGTCTTCACTCATCTAACAACTCCATCTCATGCAACCTAGATATGTGATACTCTTCATCATCAATAAGCCTTTGCATGGATACCCTCAGGGAAGGTAACTCGACCTTAATAGGAAGGATGGCTTTAGTACCAAAGACTAGGGAATATGGTGTGGTTCTAGTGGGAGTGCGGATGCTAGTGTGGTAGGCCCATAAGGCAGGATTGAGTTGGAGGTTCCAGTCACAACCAAAATCATTGACAATCTTCTTTAGGATTTTAATGATGGCTTTGTTGGATGCCTCAGCTTGGCCGTTACCTTGAGGATAATATGAAGTGGCGAAGTGGTGTTGAATGTGGAATTTTTTGCATAATTCATAGACATATTGGTTCTTGAAGGGATGACTGTTATCAGTAATAATGGATTGCGGGACACCATACTAACATATGATAAAATTGAGGATAAATTTAGATATCTTCTTTCTAGTAATATATTTCATAGGGATAGCCTCGGTCTATTTCATAAAATATTTAGTTGTGATAATGAATTTATAGCCATTAGATGAGATGGGATGAATCTTACCTATGAGGTTGAGTCCCCACTAAGAGAAAGGCCATGGTGATGTGATTGGCTAAAGTTCTTGGGTTGGTGTGTGTATAAGATCTCCCTATATTTGGCACTATTGACACTTTTTAATAAAGTGGTATGCATCATGTTCCATAGTGGGCTAGTAGTATCCAACACACATGATCTTCTTGGAAAAAGTATGACCACTTGAGTGAGCTCCACATATACCCTCATGTAGCTCGCGTAAGTTTTTTGTGATTCATCAGTATCAAGACATCTAAGGAGGGTGTTTTCCAAGCTTTGGCGATAGAGGGTGTTACCGATGATGATTATCTAAAGGTTATATGGATAAAAAATTTATGCTATTAGTAGAAAATTTAGGTGGGGTAACTTGGTCATGGAGGTAATCACAGAAATATTTGTACTAAGGGGAATTGGGACCAACAATTTTGCACACCATCTCAGATTCGGGGACATCAAAGGCGGGGATCAACAACTGTTCTACCAAGAACTCATACTGTTGTACATTGTTTGAGATTTCCAAGAGAGATCCTATTGTTTCCATTGCATTAGCTACCATATTTTGAATTCTCGAGACTTTCCAAAATATGATATCATCAAAGTATTGCTTAAATCTGTCAACCATTCATTTGTAGGGAGTAAGTTTCTCATCCTTTGTGTTGTAATTGTTGTTGACCTATCGAATAACCAACTATAAGTCACCATAGACTTGAAGGCTCTTGATTTTCCATTTAATGGCCATACAAAGTCCTGTGAGTAGTGCCTCACATTCTACTATATTATTGGTGGAAGAAAAATCTATTTTGAATGACTTTGGTATTGTGTCTCCTTGAGGTGTAACAAACAGTATCCTTGCTCCTAAACCATGACTCATGTGGGATCCATCAAAGTAAAGTTTCCATGTGATTGAAGTATCTATTGTGAATATGGACTCATTGGGGAAGTCAGATACCAATGGATGATCAGATGTTGTGGGTGCATCTGCAAGTTGATCAGCTATGACTTGTCCTTTTATTACCTTTCACTCAATGTACTGAATGTCGTACTCAATATCATGACCCATTTGGCTAATCGACTTGTTAAGGTAAGATTTACTAAGGAGATACTTCAGAGGATCAATATTTTCTATGAGCTTCATTTGGTGATTCAACATGTAGTGTCTGATTTTTTTAGTGGAAAAAACCACCGCAAGGCATGCACATTCAATAGTACTATAATTGAGCTTGTATCCAACAAGTGTGCAACTGATGTAACGTGATGGGTGTTAGCTAAGTACCCCACCATTTCCTAGAACTAATTGACATTAAGGTCTATGGATATGGAGGTTTCTTTCAAGACCTTATCCAAGATAGCTTTGTGTTTGGGAGATATGTGAAGGATCTCGAGGATAGATATTTGTGTGGGTGTCTTCCCAAAATGGTCTAAGAGGTTGCATTGAGCTTTCAGTTGCTATTTAGGAGGATCTCCTTGTAGAATTACCTTGGTCCTTCGAGTTGTGACCACACACTTTGATGGGTTCTTGATGGAAATTGTAGTGGCATTGTCATCCAAGGCTTGGATATTATGTATGGCGAATTCATGGGTGACACAGGTGTAATTGGCTTGGTCATTTGTCTTAGTACCTAAATTGGAGGCTTTCCCCATCCCATGGTAATGCAAAGGATTTTTGAAGATAGTATGGTTGTTGTTAGAGGTATCTTGAGGATTGTCCACTTCTATGATGCCATTCTCAATGAGGTCTTGAATTATGTTTTTAAGTTTCTGACAAGATGAGGTCTTGTGCCCTTTAATGTGGTGATAACCACAAAAGGTATTATCATCCCACCAAGATGGTTTAAAAGGACTTGTATCATAATTCTTGGCCTCTAGAAGTTGTATGACGTTGGATTACAATGAGCGTTTTCTCAAGGGTAGTGCCTTTCTCAACAAGGTCAAAAAATGCAGTACAACAATGAATTTGCAGTTGGTATTTCAATTTTGTGACTAAGTTTTTGACCTACATGTGTACCAACTATTTTTCAAGTATTTTACAAGGACACTTGTTATCCATGCTTCTGCATCTCTGGAAGAAAGATATAAAGGTTTCCTCTTCTTATTTGGTGTGACACAATGTTTCTATGGCTATGTAATTTTCAATGTTATAGGTGAAATGTGTCACAAATGTTTCTACTAACTCATTCTATGTTCATATTCCTATGGGTAAATGGGAAAACCACTCAAGTGCTTGTCCTACGAGACTTCTTGGAAACAATCTCATTAAGTAGGTATGCTCAAATGAAATATCTATGCAAATAGTATGGAACTACCTCACGTGTTCTACTGGACTTCCCTTCCCTCTGTATTTATTGAAATTTGGGATAATGTAATTGTGAGAAAGGGGAGGCATATATATTATTTTATCAAAAGGATATGGGAATAGCTCTTGCACATAGTAAGTTGTCTTTGTTCTTAACACTTTCATATCGGCAACTTGTTGTAGTGCATGCATTTGATGATCTATCTATAGCATTAGCAAGTGCATTGTGATATGTGTGACTTGTGTTTGAAGTGATGTTTTGTAATCCAACATTTGATGAAGATGGATTTTGGTTTTGGAAATTAGGAGTGGAAAGTGTATTTTTGTTGATGTGTGGAGTGTGTGATGTGAATGTAGGATTGGTATTGGAATGGTATTGCAATGGGTTTGAACTTGCTCAAGACCATGAGGGTTTTGATTGCCATGTTGTTAAGAGGATCCTGGATTGTTTTTTTGCAAAGTATTTCCCAAATTGAGACCTTGTTGTGACATGTCGATGTTTTTGTTTGTCCCCAAATTTATATTGACACTTGTAATATTTTTCATTGGAGGTTTTTACTTAGGAGCACCGATGTAAACCTTTCGCATCTTGGGTGGATTGGTGTTAGACGTGTTTTTACCCATAGTGTTGGTAAATTTTGGTGTGACTTGGGATGAAGATGTTACAAAAGGATTAGAGGATGGAGTCCCCATAGTATGAGATGATGAAGCAAATAGATCAAATGCGTTGTTAGGTTCTTGGGACATAGATTGGGTCTTTGTGTCCAAATATTGGTGTAGAGGTCATGTTGATTTTTGTAGTGCTTTGATTTGTTCCCCCTAATGGAAAAGTGTCATGTACTTGTGAAGTAGTAATGTTGGAAGTAGATGTGTTATGTCCTTGGTCTTGTGTGACACCATTTGTTTGTGATTCAAAAAGAATGTTGACATCAAAGATGGGAGGAAATTTGGTTCGACTTTGTAGCATTTTCATGAGAAATTGTTGTGGATTCTCTGATACTATCTTGTCTAGCATGTAGGATACTCAAGGATCTTGGAAAAATGCTTCAATTTCCTCTTCAGTTAAGTGTCTTTGAACATCTTACAATGTGTAATTCTCAAAAGGATTTGGAAATATAAATTGTAACTTGGGTATCTCATTTGAGGAAGAAGCCCCAAAATTCATGTTGCTAGTTGGATTAAAATAGGGATCTTCATTTGTGTAGTCCATCTCTTTTCTATTCCTTTGTAACCTAGTTTAGACCATGTAAGACTTGCAACTTGGTAAGAGATATGCAATCTAAGGGATGATAGTGCAATGGTAGGTATGCAACTATGCTTATATTTTTAGCGATTTTTGAGATATAAGAATTCCAAATGGTAATGCACTTATGACCAAGATTAGGGTGCAAAGTGATAATAAGTGAAATCAAGTTATGGTAATGTCACTATGACCACAATCTATGATATGACTAAAGCTAAAATATGCAAGGATGCAAATGGAAGCTATGACCAAAGATATGGTAAGACCAAAGCTAAGATATGGGTCAAATGGAAAATGAGACTTTAGATATTCACCTTTAGAATTTAAGAGAAGGATGCTAAGCAAGCTATGATAGCTCAAGGTAACAAAATAGATTTTCAAGACCTTAAAATGATAAAAGCTAAAAAGATGATGATTTGACAAAGTGAACCTTGAACTAGACTCATGGGTTTGAAGGTCCAACTTGGATGATGATGATTGATAGATAAAAGGAAAATTTCAAGGACAATCTAGACATGTGACAACGAACTAATCAAAGGTATGGTAAGCTTCCTAGTCTAAAATCTGAAAAAGGTGTATGCAGCTAAGAATGACCTAAAGTTGGCTAAGTAATGCAAGAATGGAAAGCTAAGGAATGAAAAGAAACCTAAGTGAATCCAATGAAATGGACAGAATGGACTAAGCAATTTTATGATCTAAAAGTGTGGTTACTGTCAAGAATTGACCAAAAATGAGACTAAACAGTAATTTCTGCAAAATTTTGAGAACTAGTAGTTGTGATTCACTGTCTCACAGATGCGGTTTACTCTCACAGATGTAGCTCACTATTTTTAGCAGATGTGGTGCACTATCTTGAAAATGCACTGTAATGTCTTTCAAATGTGGTATACAGTCTGTTGGTCTCAAATTGGATGTTTTCAAGTGGTCTTTCATCTTAGGTAATTTGAAATGTGATAGAAGACACAACAAACACTTTGAAAGACAAATTTTGGTTGTGTGATCACAAATAGTGTATGTTCATAGGCCAAATTCAGCCCAATTTCCACTGGTCTCGTCACAAATTGAAAAAACTTCAAACACTTCATAATCCTAAGGTCAAGGCCAATGGAAACAATCTCAAGCCCACAACTTGGAATCTCCTTTGGCTCAAATGTAGGAACACCTAAATGGGTGTGTACACTCTTGTCTTTGCAAGAGAGAATAGGTAGGGGTTGTAAGAGAAATATAGGGTATCTCAGAGAAACCTCCAAGAATAGTAGTGCCTTCGGTAACTTTAATTTTGATTAGATTGCCTCAAAGAAACGTACAACTATGTCCTAAAGAGGAAACATACACAGTTCATTTCCCACATTAATCCTTCTGAGAGAAGCACATGTAAATTCAACAGCAAGCAATAACAGATTCTAGAAACAGAACCAACATAGATGAAAGATAGGACAGAAATCAGAACACAAAGATTTACGTGGGGAAAACCCTTTCAAGTAAAAAACCTCACTCTCCAAAGTTCAAGCCATTGTATTATTCAGCAACAAAAGGTTACAATACAATTCAAGCTCATAGCCTTTTCAGAGATTACACCTTGTTCATTCTGGATACAACCTAGTAGAAAACTCTCCCTCTATACATTTCTTGATCAATCTCTCAAACCAAACAATCTTTGCACTGCTACAATACCCTCAAACAGTATACAGTACAGATTGACACGAGAGGTCGACCATGGCATTTGATTCTTGATCGGGGGAGATTTCGGCAGCATAACCCTGCCTCTCATTTTCTCTGTTTCGGCCTCATGGCCTCAGCCTTTCAGCCAGCCTCTCAACCCTCTTACTATTGCTCTCTTCCTCTCTACTTTTTATTTCTAATGTCCAATGCATACGTGTATACATTCTTTCTTCACTGCCTCTATGAATCGGTTCATTTTCAACTGTCAGACCACAATAGCAAACGGTTCAAATTATGCCTTCTCTGATAGGTCCAAGTCGCACCACGTAGGACAGTCTTCCAATCGGTCAAAAGCGTTCAAAATGTATTCGCATGTTGGTGAGACACTAACCGTGTCTCCCCAATGCCACAGGACTGATTATACATCCATCGCTATCGGCAAGAGTCAAGGCTATCAGCAAGAGATCATAACGAGATCACAAGTGATATCGATGTCAACACTCCCATCGGCGAGACTTACTCTATCGATAAGATCGGCAAGACCTTTCACCGATATCCTCAGCAGACCCATCGCCCAGACAATCGCTAGTTGCTATGAGTCATAACAAGCCCTCAATTCATACCAATATGAACACTGTTGGCAAGACTTAGGCTATCACTGAGAGGTAATACCGAGCCCTCAAGTCATACCAACAATAGAATACCCCATCACTAAGACAAACATCCATCACTAAGACTTCATACCGAAGCCTTTATGTTATCCCGATGACACCGAGTGTATAGCTATCGGCGAGACATCTCCCTGTCGCCAAGAGTTCCTACTGAACCCTTATGTTATCCCGATGACTCCGAATGTAACACTATCAGCGAGACATCTCTTATCGCTAAGACACATTCTGATAGGAGCAAGTCATACCGATTACTGCATCAGCTAGACAGACCAAGGGTCACGCAGATATCGGCCAGACTTTCTACCGTCACCGAGACAACATTCTGACTGTTTAAGGTTACGCCGAAGGTTTCAAGTTACGCTGATCACCAAGACAAATAGGAGGCCACAGTGACAGTTCAGGATCAACTAGCAGATCGGCCAGACATCTTAACAGTCACAGTGACCATGCTTTCTCAGAGGTTTCAGCCTGTGAGATTGAGGCAACAATTCCAACAATCTCCCACTTGACGAAGATCACACATGCACCTCCAAAGCAACCAGAAACTAAGATCACACTACCTCCACCAGTTCAAACCCTGCAATACTCAAGACACCCAATCAACAAGATTCCACAGATAACAATCCACTAGACAATCTGCAACAAAAACCAGGCATCCAACTGCAACTCACTGTCCAACAAAGCAACCGAAATGCAAATGATCACAGCCTTCCAGGAAACCATATAGACCTCAAACATGCTCCATCAAGAATTTTGCACCAACATCCAAGATGTCCACCATTCAGGAAACAATCCTTGTCATCCTCCAACATGCCACATGTGGAAGAAAGATACAAGCCAAGGTGAGTAAGCACCAGTCCAACGAACACAGGCAAAGGATCCCAGTGATATCATCAACAGGATACTGCTACCACTTCACTATGCTCAAATGCTATACAGAAGTAATATCAACTTCAAAGCCTCAAACAGAACACAACAGTGAGGTCATTCTCCAAAAACAAGACAAAAACACCAGCTAGAACAACAATCAGACTGACTGCTTCCATCCAACTGATAAACCCACACGACTAAAAAATAGCACCCACAGATCATGCTATTCCATCCAATCTCACATACCTCAAAGGTATCAGCATTAGTAAACTCATGCCACTCCAAAACCAACCCATCAATAGCAAATGCAAGCTCCAAGTGCCAACCAGTTGAAGAAGAAAAAACACATATAGGAACTCCCACTGCCCGAGTAATTCCAAAAATGAAAGATCAAAGACATACCAAGTCTACCAGTAACAGCACATAGAAATGTAACCATGTAGTACCAAAAAATATCCACAATGATACGCACAACCTGCAACAAACTATTACAAGAAACATTTCTCTCACCACAAGTCTTCACGGCTCTTCCAAGTTCTCCACACGCAACAAAAGGAAAAAGGATTAAGAACCTCCATGTCATCACCCATGAACATGAGTGAAAAACACATGACCACAAAAAAGTGATCACTATAGCTCCGACCAAACCTCAAACCAAAGTAATGTGAAACCAAACATCCAGGAAGTAAACCAAGATCAAAGAGAGAAACTTTGCACATCATATCCCTGTAGAACATCCTCCTATATACACTTCTAACAGCCAGCTGTGTCAAGAATGATATCCTTCTCATCCCAAAAGAAAAGCCTTAACAATATCCAACCGTTCAATCACCAAGATCAAACCAACTTTAAAAAAAAAAATGTAATCAACATGGATGTAAGCCTCTCAAAGAAGATCAAGCTACTTCATTCCCCATTTCAGGAAATCAGCCCATACATTATCTCCTACCAATTCTCATCAGTAAATAACATAACACAAAAGCTCAAGGAGATAAAACAAGCTGTACATATTCCACCATGAATCCTCCAGAACCATTAATCAACAATTCAAGATCCATATCATGAAAGTGAACATAAAACACATCTGAAAAATATAATGGGCCAAATACCTCTCAGATAAACTTTTGAGCAGACCAAGAGTGGGAACAAGAATACTCCTTCAAGATATACAATTCATCATGACTAATCCAAGAGCAATCTCCTCATAGGTCTCTTATTGAACTCAAGTTCAACCAAGGTGTAGGCTTCTCGGACTTTCTGCTAAAAACTTCATCAAGAGAAACAAACAACAACACTTCTCTCATAAGAGAAAAATAGCCTCACCTTATTCTTCATGTATCCATGAGTACTAGCAACTGATCATCTCATGCTAAATTTCAACTGCTTTACTGCACAATCACAAAGAATCAAGCAAATAATCAAAGCACCCAAAACACAAAGAATTACCAGACCACTGTCAAAGCTCCAATCATCTGAATCAGGAACTTATCATGACACCATGATCTACATATCCCCTTAGGAGATACCATGCTTCAAGTGACTTCACCATGGTCTCAAGTACAATGCACAATGCCATCACTCCAGTGCACAAATAAGAGTATACCATGACATAAAGCAAACAGACTTAAAACCAACATCACCTGTCAAGCACCACCAACACCTCAGCCAAAGACTCCAAGCATCCTCCATGGATCCAAGATGTTGCACATATTCAAATAATGTCCATGCAAATGCGAAAGAACCCTTCTGCAGCAACAAGATCTAAAAGCTCCCCCTTGAAACATCTGCAACACTAAAGAAGACCATTCACCACCATGTGATGAACCCTCAGATACTGCTAAAGCTCACACTGAAACGTGACATCCGAGCTCTCCAAGCATCATGACCACCTACTTCAGGTTCCCATAACTGAATATTCGAGTACTCAAACAATATCCATCCTCCCATCTCAAAGCAATCACATCAATGCACAAGTGACCACAGACAAGGCCAGCTAACAAGTCTACACCAACAATAAATCAACCTTGTGGATAAAGACAGTCCACATCCAAGTTATCTCACTACAACCAATGGGTAGCTAATCCACCAACCGCATAACTCGTAGATCACAAACATCGAACATGCAAACCCATCATCACATTGGAAACTGCAACACTGAGATTTCAAAGAGAATAACCACATAGACAACATGACTCAAATACCAGATCATGCCAAACCTGATTTTCCAGACATGTCCATAACGAGCACCATAATCAAGGAACCCACAAGCACCACCACAAGAATGTTGAGTGACAAATCATGTACCAACACTCCCATGCAGAGAAGAAAAAACACCTCCTCAAACCATGCACAAAGCATGCATGTAGAACTGCAACTATCTCATCCAGCAACACCCCAAAAGCCAGGGTCTAGAAAATAGCTTAACAACAACTCCACATAACCACAAGTTTTTCTTAACCGTGTAAAACCTGCAAAACCACAGAGCCACACAAGTACAAATCATCCTTAGAAGGAAAACAACAGTTCAAGAAAATCCAGGCCCCTTTCAGGCCAACTCTAAAACCACCAACATGTAAATGCATCCGAGAAGAAGAGAAAGGCTATTTCAGAGGTTTGCAAATCATCTAATGATTAACTCCATAGCCTTTATGTATTGGAGGTTAACAAGAAATAGTGCCTTCCAAAACCAAGAAACACCACCTAGCATAAGCACTCTCTTCCATGGCTGAGAAACAAACTAGGCTTCTCCATATCATCAAGGAGCCTCTCACACAGACGCCCAATATGAAAGCTTTACTCCTACACAGCCACGGAGCAAGAAAATCCACCTCATACACCAAGGTTATACCACTACCAACCAGGAGACACAAATCACAACAAAACAACATGATCAACTCCCTTTTCTCCATCTTCACCATCCTTCAAGATGCGTGTCGTCTCTGAATATATCACAAGACTTCCACGAACCAAAGCATCAATGAATCAAATGATTCCTCCAGATTTCCTCCAGCCTAACAAACTGAGAAATCTTCACAGGAGAAATACCCAGAACTAGCAACCAAAAGAAGGCTCTGATACCACTTGTAAGATAAATATAGGGCATCTCAAAGAAACCTCCAAGAACAGTAGTTCCTTCAGTAACTTTAATTCCGATTAGATTGCCTCAAAGACACGTAAAACTATGTCCTAAAGCGGAAACAGACACAATTCATTTCCCACATTAATGCTTCTAAGAGAAGCACATGTAAATTCAACAACAAGCAATAACAGATTCTAGAAACAGAACCAACATAGATGAAAGATAGGACAAAAATTAGAACACAAATATTTACGTGGGGAAAAACCTTTCAGGTAAAAAACCCCACTCTCCAAAGTTCAAGCCATTGTATTATTCAGCAACAAAAGGTTACAATACAATTCAGGCTCATAGCCTTTTCAGAGATTACATCTTGTTCATTCTGGATACAACCTAGTAGCAAACTCTCCCTCTGTACATTTCCTGATCAATCTCTCAAATCAAAAAATCTTCACATTGCTGCAATACCCTCAAATAGTATACAATACAGATCGACACGAGAGATCGACCATGGCATTCGATTCTTGATCAGGAGAGATTTTGGCAGTATAACCCTACCTCTCATTTTCTCTATTTCGGCCTCATGGCCTCGGCCTTTAGCCAGCCTCTCGGCCCTCTTACTATCGCTCTCTTCCTCTCTACTTTTTATTCTGAACGTCCAATGCATACGTGTATACATTCGTTCTTCACTACCTCTTTGAATCGGTTCATTTTCAACTGTTAGACCACAATAGCAAACGGTTCACATTCTGCCTTCTCTGATAGGTCCAAGTCACACCACGTAGGACAGTCTTCCAATCGGTCAAAAGCATTCAAAATGTATTTGCATGTCAGTGAGACACTAACCGTGTCTCCGCCATGCCACAAGACCGATTATGCATCCATCGCTATTGGCAAGAGTCAAGGCTATCGACAAGAGAACATAATGAGATCACAAGTCATATCGATGTCAACACTCCCATCGGCGAGACTTACTCTATCGGCAAGATCAACAAGACCTTTCACCGATATCCTCAACAGACCCATCACCCAGACAATCACTAGTCGCTATGAGTCATAACGAGCCCTCAAGTCATACCGATATGAACACTGTTGGCAAGACTTAGGCTATCGCTGAGAGGTAATACCGAGCCCTCAAGTCATACCGAGCACCAAACAGTCACCAGGAGTCATACCGACAATAGAATACCCCATCACTAAGACAAACGTCCATCGCTAAGACTTCATACCAAAGCCTTTATGTTATCCCGATGACACCAAGTGTATAGCTATCGGCGAGACATCTCCTTGCCGCCAGGAGTTCCTACCGAACCCTTATGTTATCCCGATGACTCTGAATGTAACACTGTTGGCGAGACATCTCTTATCGCTAAGACACATTCCGATAGGAGCAAGTCATATTGATTACTGCATCGACCAGACAGACCAAGGGTCACGCCAATATCAACTAGACTTTCTACCATCGCCGAGACAACATTCTGACTGTTCAAGGTTACGCTGAAGGTTTCAGGTTACACTGATCGCCAAGACAAATAGGAGGTCATAGCGACAGTTCAAGATCAACTAGTAGATCGGCCAGACATCTCAATAGTCACAGCGACCATGCTTTCTCAGAGGTTTCAGCCTGTGAGATTGAGGCAACAATTCCAATAGGGGCCTACTAGACTAGAAGGATGACCCAATCACCCTCTCCCTGAAAAGCTACACATAGCTCATGCTAAGTCATGGATTTTTGTCTCATCTCAAGGGAGCCATATGGTGAGTAAATTTAGGGTGCGATGTGCATCGCTTGCACTGAGAATGAAACCAAGAACTCAATCAATAAGGTGGGCTTCTAAAGTAATGGTTTCTAGTGACTACTTGGGGACTTAATGCCTTGCTAACACCCAACAAGCCACTTAAGGCTTTAACCAACCTTAGTTGGGTACTATAAGTAAATACCTCACATAAATGTGGGTAGCTTCCCCTTTTAGATTGGCATTATCGGCAAGGTACTCACTGGTTAGACCTTGGCTTTCACCTTAATCTTTTATATAGTGGCCCGAGGGAAAAATTTATTTGGGTCACACCCCTTAGAGTGATTACTTCTCCAAAGGCAGGCCCTTCTAAAAAGGTTATAGAAAAATGATAAAAATAGTGCTTTTGATCTCCAAGATCATATGATAATATGAGGAGAGAGCATACACATGCAATTATCACACAAACAATCTTCATTAACCTTAGAAATTAAACTGCGTGATGTGAAAATGAGAGTGTTGAAGAGTGATTTTGATTCCCAAGATCATATGAAAATGTGAGGGAAGAGCATACCCACCTCCAAACACAAACAAGATCAACAAGCAATGTAAACACTTGCTCTTTTTAAGCCCAAATTGAAAGTGTTATTTTGAAAAGACACTTGTTCTTTTTAAATCCAAATCCAAATGTTCCTATTTAAAAATCAAAGACACATAAGACCCTGCAAGAACATGGATTAGTAGTTTAGATAGAAATGTATTCTCCCAATGAACACCACAAGTTGCAAATCCAATATTAGTTACACAAAAATCCCTCTAACCGATCGAATGAAAAAGGTAGAAAATGAAAAATTCTAGATTTAAACCCTTTTTACCAGAAATAGGTAGTTGCATCATTCTATGTTACAGATGTGGCGTATTATTCCAGGAAAATGTGGTAAATAAGATGGTGACTGCGGTGAACTAGATGACAACTACGGTAGATTGTCTAATCAAATAAAACTTAATGTCACGTAGATGTGTCGCATTGCTTCATAGATGCGACACACAATCTGAAAGCTACAAAATCAACTAAATATATATATTTTTTTTTAAATATAATGATAAAAATTATGCAAGTAATCTATCAAGATACAAAAATTAAAACTAGAAACCAAAATAATGACATAAAGCCACAATATTGACAATTTTCCCTAAAATGAATAAATGTGGCACTTTGTGCCACATATGCAGTGCACAAATAAGTGAATGCATCTCAACGTACAATAAATGTGTCACTTTGTACTATGATTGTTTTGGGCTATCATGTGAATGTGTTGTGTTGTCATATGAATGTGTTGTTTTTCCTTTCAAATGAGTTTTAGACTTGAAAACTAAAAATTTGTCACAAATTTCTTCAAATCCAGTTAGTTCAAGTCAAGTTCACTAATGTAGAATAGGGTAAAATCAAGGTTAAGGGCATGAATCAATAGTATCAACCACCAAATACATAAAACTCAACCCCTAAAGACCCTAATCCAATAATGAAGAACAAATGAACATAGAAGCATAAAATAACAAAGCAATATTACCATAATTCCTATGTCATGGTTGAATCACCTTCATGTCTCTTCTCCATTTTGCATTATATGCTAGTTTTCCCTCAGATTTGAAGTATGCAAGAATAAGCTTGATGAGAGTGACAACAAAATATCAAAGATAGTGGTTGTCTAGCCTTGAAATGAAAGCAATGGGTCTCTTTTATAGAAAATCATATTTAAACGAAGGGCCAAGATTAAATGATGATGATCAATAGATGAGATTGCTTTGGGAAGAAAGGAAATAGGGTTAGGGAAAAAATAGGGTTTAGTTAAGGATGGATGGTGGAGATTAAAAGGTAATAAAACCTTATCTAGGGTGGGAATTAATTGAGATAAGAGATAAGATTTGGCACATAAAAAGAGGTGGCTAGAGTAAGTTAAATAATTATAAAATTAATTAATGTAGGAGGGGAAGTGAATAATTAAATAAATAAGATTTATTTAATTATAGAAGAAACAACTAATGACTAATTAAATAATTAAAATAATTATATAATTTTAACTAGAAAATGGAAAATAAATAAGAATTAATTTAATTATTGAGAGAAAGGATTAATTAGTGAGTTAATTAAATAAATATAATTTATTTAATTAATCAAAGGAAGAATAATAGGGAAATGAATTAATTAAATAATTAAAATTATTTAACTACGCATGGAAATTAATGTGGAAAATGGTGTTCGTGGGCTTAGGACATTTTTCAGTGTCTACAAAACCCATAGAGACAAAATTGTTGCATGTTGTGGTTGTGTTGCTGATATGTGGTTATCATTGATATCAACACTATAAGCATTGATGTATTGTAGGTTGTATATGTTGAGGATATTGAGAAAATTGTTAAAGAAAGAGTTGCAAGTTGACAGTGGAATAGTGAAGGTCATGAAGGTGTCTTGCTCAGTACGTTGATGATCAATCGTTGTGGAATAAAGGGTTTATTGATGAGTGTACCTAGTTTATCCACCAAAATTTTTAGAGGTCCACGTGAAGATTTAATCATGTTATGAACAATTGTGTTCTGACAGTTTTTTTTCTGGCTTCAATTAGTGTTCCTGATTGAAGTTGATGTGATTCTAGTAATTTCAGTTACTATGGATGCTTCTCTGATGATTCTTGATGCTTGTGGTTGGTTCTAGATCAAGCTCTATCTTTGTTGCACACCAGTGTTGATCGGTTCGCTCGTGGTCCGTTATTTTTCTCTTGTGTGTTTGGGTTTTTATGTTCTTGACCGACATGGTGGTTGTAACGTATTGTGGATCCTTGGAGATTAAAATTTGAATGTTTGGCACGCTTGAGGATATTGTTTTATGTCTTCATTATGTTGTGGCCGAAGGTGTTTGATTTGCATTGAAAATTTACTTGTAAATTTGGGTCGACATTGTGTATATGTTTTATATTTTATTTTGGACGACAAAGTTGTTGATGTAATTCCATGTTGCGGATATATAAGAGCGGTTGTTTGTGCAAATTTTCATACTGAAGAAGTGCCAGAGAAAGAGAAAGTTTGTGAATAGTGACCTAATCATTCGATTGCAGAGCAGAGTGCGAAGAAGTTTGAGCGAAGTGTGAAGGAGTGTTTTTGTGCTTAACCAAAACTGTAATCAAGATTTTGAGGAAGCTATTTTCTCAATTCGTACCATGCGAATCTAACCCAAATTGTTCTAAGACAGTGTGTTTTCTTTGGGTAGTGAGCTCTAGGAAGTGTTCCTAAATGCATGTGTATTCCCATTATTCTTCATTATACTTTTAATAGGGTATAATATTGTGGACTGACATCCACCATGGTTTTTCCCTTAACAGGGTTTCCACATAAAAAATCTTGGTGTTCTCTGTGTTTCTGATGTGTTGATTATTTGTGGTTTATTGTTCATTCTCAGATCTAAGATTAAGTTTAGTTAAGTTTGAAAATTTTAAATATTCTATGACAACTGATTCACCACCCCCTCTCAGTTGTCTGCCCTTGTTTTTCCAACAATTGGTATTAGAGCAGGTTCCTCTGAAGAAGTTTAAAATCTTGAGGTGATCTAAGATGGCATCATACAAGACGGACAGTCCTAGATTTGATGGAACAAACTACTCTCTGTGGAAAGCCAGAATGGAGTGTCATTTGAGGTGTATTGGTGAACCCTTCTGGAAGATTACAAAGAATAGATATGTTATTCCTCAGAATGGTCCTTCCACTCCTGATGAGATTAAAGAGGCTCAAATTAACATCGGGGCTATTGAAGCTTTGTTGAGTGCTTTGATGGATTCAAAAATGGAAAATGTGATGGATCTGAAGACAACTCATGAGATCTGGAAGAAGCTAGAGACTTTGTATGAAGGAGATGCACTTGTGAAGGTCGCTAAACTATAGAGTTTGAAAGGAAAGTATGAAACTTTGAAGATGGGTGAAGATGAAAATATTTTTTCTTTTATGCAAAGAGTAAATGAACTTGTGAAGGGTATTAGGTGTGTCGGCGGTACCCTAGATGAACAAGAAATTGTAGCTAAAGTGCTCAAATCATTTCCTCCCTCTTACAAATCAAAGTCTCATGCTATTGAAGAGCTCATAATAGTAACAAATGTGACAAGAGATATGTTGATTGGTAAACTTGTTGCCTTTGAGTTGAGTGAATTTGGTGATTCTACCCGCAAGACTAAATTTGCATTTAAGGCCTCTGTATCTAGAAGAAACAAGCAACCGAGAAAGAGTTTTAGAAATACATTCAAGTATGAGGAAGAGATGAAACAACCTGAAGATGAAGAAAGAGAGTAGAAGAGTTGGAAGCACTGATTGTGAAGAAAGAAGGCAAAGGACAAGGTAAGTATAAAGGAAATTTTCCTATTAAATGTTTCTCTTGTAGTAAAATAGGTCATTTTGCTTCAAGGTGTCCTGAAAGAGTTCCTAGGTCTAAGCCTAACAAACGCAGATTTCAAAAGAAATGCTATTATGTTGTAGAAGGTGTGACTGATGAAGAATTTGATAAAGAAAATGGAAATGAAGATGAATGGGTTTTCATTGCTATCAAGGAAAATGGTTCGGTGACTACTGAATCTAGTAAAGTTGAGAAAGCTCTTGCAGCCCGAATTGAAGAAAAGGATGAGTGGGTTATTGGCAGTGGATGCTCACATCATATGACTAGTGATGAAATAAAATTTGTAAGTCTAGAGAAATATGATGGTGGGGTTGTAAGATTCGGAGATAACAATGTTGGTGTGATTCATGGCAGAGGATCTATTTGTCTTGGTGGAAAACATAACACTGATGATGTCCTTTATGTTGAAGGCTTGAAGCATAACCTGTTGAGTGTTTGATAGATGGTGGAAAAGGGTTACAATCTCCAGTTCAAAGATGGAAGATGCATGATACTTGGAAGCTCTGGAAATGTAATTGCTTCAGGTACAAAGACAAGAGGTAATATTTTTCACCTGAGTGTTGCTAATGAAATTTGTTTAATTTCTCAAGTAGATAAAAGCTAGTTATGGCATAGGAGGCTATGTCATGTGAATTTTTATAACATTTTCAAGGTAATCTCCACTGAAGCAGTAAGAGATCTACCTAAGCTAGTGAAGCCTACTAACACAATATGCAAGGAATTTCAGATGGGAAAACATAATAGAGTTTCTTTTCAGAGCAAATAACATCATTCTAATGGAGTACTGGAGCCGGTGCATACTGATTTGTGTGGTCCCTCTAGAATCAGAAGTCTACAAGGAGAAAGGTACTTTATGCTGCTTATTGATGATTACTCTAGGATGATATGGGTTGCTTTCTTAAGAGAAAAATATGAAGCATTAGAGAAGTTCAAAAGTTTCAAAGCTATGGCATAGAATGAGACAGGTCTAAAGATCAAATGCCTAAGGTCAGATAGAGGTGGTGAGTTCACTTCCCAGGAGTTCAATTCTTTATGTGAAGAGCATGGAATCAAAAGACAGTTATATGCTCCTCGAACCCCTCAACAGAATGGAGTTGTAGAGAGAAAGAATAGAATAATTTTGGATGTTGCTAGAACAATGATGTTGGAAGGAAATGTGCCTCACATCTATTGGAGAGAAGCTGTAAGCACTACTGTGTACACTCTAAACCGGGTAAATATCAATGGTATTTCTGGTAAGACTCCTTTTGAGTTGTGGTTTGGTTATAAGCCTACTGTTAAATATTTCAAGATCTTTGGAAGCAAGTGTTATATTAAGAGAGATGAGGACATAGGAAAGTTTGATGCAAGGAGTGATGAAGGAATCTTTCTAGGTTACTCTACTAAAACCAAGGCTTACCAATGCTATAATAGAAGATTGAGAAAAATTGCTAAAAGTCCTAATGTCAGAGTTGATGAGGACTCTGCTAGATCATCCAGATACTGTGGATATGATTCAAATGACCAACAAGATAGTACAAAAAAAGGGAAGAATGCTCAGACAAAGAATCAAGTTCATATTGTTCTGGTAAATAGGCTTTGTTGCGAGATATTTTGATTTTAGTTAAAAAACTATTATAAATTATAATTGAACATCGAGAGAATCTACAACCAAGGATAACATTTTTTATGTTTTAACCTCACTCCTAATTCACCCAAATAGTCTATGAGACAATGACAATGTCCTTAATCATAATGGCAACAAAGAAAGATGGGGAGAAATTTTAGAGCCTAATTTGTGGGATTCAAAAGGTAAAAAATATATCCCTACCCATAATAAGATACTCTACTAACAAATTGAACATTTGGATTAACATGTGTGTTAAAGTAGTAGGCATGCAAAATCAATCATGCATGCCATCTTTAATAAGATTTTTTTTGCAAAAAAAATTGTGTATAGAATCAAGGATTAATTTACCAATATTTTAATGTCACTTTGGATCACACATATCTACATAAAGAATACCACTCCTATAGATGGTCAAACATATTGAACACAAGTAAAGGATGTTGCTCAAACATAATATAATATAATCCAATATGCAAAAGAAAAAAATATAGGAGATAGTATTCTTTAGAAAATATTTTATACAACACTTATGAATAGAAAACAAAGAGACATCATATGTAAGGAAGCGACTTGAAAATTTCATCTGAAATTAGTATTTTGAGATGTAAGCCACAATCATGAATAATCACATAATTTAAGTAAACATCATAAATTATATGGATTATTTTGTGAAAATATCTACGAGATGATGTAACTAAATCATTCAAAGGCCCCAACTCCAAACTGAACTACAAGAAAGTAGCTCGTCTAAAATATGTTCAAATCATTCTTCTCAATTCAAGAAATACACTTGCAACTCATGAGAATATATAGCAACTGAAATGGGGGATGGGAAGGAAAGTTTTGCACAAGAAAATCCTAAAAAATTTAAACTCCATAATCAAAATCCAAAAAAAAACAAATAATAGAATTTCAATTCCTGCCATAATTTTAAACCCTAAAATTAAAGCCGTAGAATTTTAAACCTTAAAAACTTGAGGCCCTACAATAAAAACAATTAAAAACTCAAGAATCTTGAGAATATCTACTTGGACCAAAACCGTAGTGGTTTAGAAATGAAGGCCTATGACTACTCAGTGGAAAATATCGATTGTGATTTAATGTTTGCTTTTCGGTGTGGGGTGAGGAATATTAAACTACCTGAAAGTTGTCTTTCTCAACATGGGTAGATAAAAATTGATTTTCTTAAGAATTAAATAAAACATAACAGAAAAATTATCTAGTTATTCACATATTCCTATCAAATAAAAATCACAGAAACCATGGCAAGTGACTTACCTCACTATTTTGCTTAAATTATGTCATGTTTTCAATGATGTCGATGAGAGAAAATGGGAAGAATTTAAAGGAAAATTTTATGAAACACTACCACAACATATTTTTTTCAAATGAGACAAACCAAAACCAATCTCCCTACCATTATTGCTTCAATCTATTAACACTAAGTGAAAAGTGGATCTACAAATATTTGGGTTTTAGGGCTACCAAAATCTGATATGATTCAAAAATCTAATGTACAAGATTTTTGTAGCCTTTTAAACAAAAATACTAAATACAAGACAAAAAAATTAGGTATGAGATGAATTTCTCAGTAACCTCAAGATGGTTGGACGATAGTGGTGCAGTCATGGTAGGAGGGTTCCAAAAGGAACAGTCTGAACCATGCAACAATGAGTCAACACAACAAAAATAACATAATAAATTGCTATGCAAACATGAAAATTCATTGAATTGATAACCATATTTGCAATATATGCCTCATGGGAAAATACCCAGGGCTCACAAGCCTGCCACAAGGGAATTCAACATACAACTTACCAACATGTCTTAATACATGCCCCCAAAGGGTTTTATATGAAAATATAATGAGTTTGAATCTTACTCTAAAAACTCCTAATGTTCTACAATGAATTACAATGCTTATAAATGTGCCCCTCAAGCTCCAATATAGGTCCACATCGGCCACAAGGGTTAAGAACCTGATGAATGATCAAATATGAATGTCAGCCTCAAAATATGAAGAATTAACTCCACGTGAAAAGATATGACTTGTGAATCTCCAAGATAGGTCCCAACTGACCCAAGATGCTTGTATGATGTCATATTAAGATATGCATGATTTGGAATATGTCTGCACTAAGAAACTGGACTAGGTCAACCCCAAATTCTCTAACTGGTAATCACAATGAAATTTTGAGAGCGATAACTTCTGATAGGAAAGTGCAAATGATGTGAAATCTAGATATGTGATAGATGTCAATGTGTAAATGCTATATCCTACTCCACAAGATGAGAAACAATGATGTGGTAAAATGTGGAATGAACTACTGAAACTACTACTAGATATAATGCAAAAAAAGAACTATTTTTGGTTGATATAGGATTGCCTTGCAACCAGGGATGCTCCTGCATCAAACAACCAGGGTTGCAAGAAAAGTGAGTTCCTCACTTTCTAGGGCTAGGAGGAAAACCAAGACGGTCCACCTCATCCTAAGAAATCCATGATGAATCCTCCACTGGTCTACCTTTCCACTTCACAAGATAGTCTTTGTACTACTTTTTTCTAGTGCTCTTTTCAGTTCTGGTATCTAAAATTTGCTCATTCTCCTCTAGTTTCTTATGCGGTAACTGCTCCTTTAAATCCACTTCCTCACTACTACCTCTTGACTGTCCTTCATGAAACTCATATATATCTAACACATTGAAAATTGGTGATATACCCAATGTCTCTGGTAACTCCACTTCATATGCATTTCCAAAATCAAACTTCCTAAGTATCTTACACGGTCCAAACTTCATCATCATCAGCTAAAATGGTGTCTCCCATGTACTCTGGTTCACTGAATTATTGTATGCAAACTTTTCTTGTGGTAAAATTATATCCCAACTTCCTACCTTATCTCCAACTAGACATCTCAACAATTTACCCAAACTTTTGTTCACTACCTCTATCCATCTGTTTTTGGGTGGTATGTTGAATTGAACTGCAAATCTATCTTCATCTTCTTCCATAATGTCCTCCAAAAGTATCCAATGAATTTAGTGTCTCTAACTAAAACAATACTCTTAGGTAATCCATGCAATCTAACAATCTCCTTGAAAAATAGGTCAAAAACACGCACAACATCATTGGTGTTCTTATAAGGAATAAAATGTGTCATTTTAGAAAATTTGTCCACTACAACCATACTAGAATCATAACCTCTATGTGTTATTGGTAATCCCAAAATGAAATCCATGCTCAAATCTTCCCAAGGTCTCTCTAATACTGTCAAAGGCTTGTATAATCCAGTGTTTTGACTACTCCCTTTTGCAACTTGAAATTTTTTGTAACTCTGAACATACTTCCTTACATCCTTATACATTTGCGACCAAAAATAATGTTCACTCACCAAAGCTACTATCTTATCCACTCAAAAATGTCCTACTATGCCTCCACTATGCTTTTCCTTTATCAAATTCTCCCTCATTGAACTCTTCAGTATACACAACTGATTTCCCCTAAATAACATACCTTCTTGAATAAAATAATCTAACCATTGGCTCTGGTCTGTCACTACTAGTTCC
Source organism: Sequoia sempervirens (assembly GCA_007258455.2). NCBI lineage: Eukaryota > Viridiplantae > Streptophyta > Pinopsida > Cupressales > Cupressaceae > Sequoia > Sequoia sempervirens. The sequence continues at coordinate 109,905 of VDFB02293679.1, forward strand.
TTACATGATCTCCATGCTTCACCAAAATCTGCATCATCCTCATGCATGTGCTTCAGCTCCTCAAATCCCAATACTTGTACTCTCATCTCTGTCAACATATTCCTCCCTCTACTCAATGCATCTACAACTTTGTTTGACTTGTCACTCCTATGCTTCAACACAAATGTGTAACTCTGCAAGAACTAAACCCATCTCATGTCTCTGAATCAACTTTCCCTGACTATTCAAATACTGCAAAGCTTGATGATCAATATACAACACAAATTCTATAGGCAACAAATAATGTCTCCACTTCTTGAAGGCTTGAATTATGACATATAATTTATGATAATAAATTGAGTATCTTCTTCTAGCATCATTCAAATTCTCACTAAAATAAGCTATAGGTCTTCCTTCCTAACTCAATACTACTCCAATTTCATTTCCACTTGCATCACAATCAACTTGAAATACTTTGTCAAAATTTGGTAATGCTAATACTGGCTGCTCTATCACCTTTTTCTTCAAAAATTCAAAACTACTTTGTGCTACGGAAATCCACTTAAAGTCCTTATCTCCTCTCATTGTCTCTATCATGGGGTTACAAACACTATTGAAACTCATGTTAAACTTTCGGTAGAAACTAGCTAATCCATGGAATGATCTGACTTCTCCAATGTTTACCGGTGTAGGACAATATAAAATTACTTTCACTTTCTTTGGATCCATTTTCAATCCTTCAACAGAAATAACAAATCCTGTGTATACCAATTGTTTCTTCATGAAACTACATTTCTTGAAATTAATCATTAGATTCTCTTCTTTTAGCCTCTACAATACTTGTCAGATGTGAAACAAATGTTCTTCTCTAGTCTTACTGAAAATTAGAATATCGTCCAAGTAAACAATGACAAACTTACCCAAGAATTTATTCAACACCTTATTCATCAATCTCATGAAAGTGCTCAGTGCATTGGTTAGTCCAAAAGGCATTACTAGCCACTCATGCAATCCTTCATTAGTCTTAAATGCAATCTTCCATTCATCTCCTTCTCCGATTTTGATTTGATGATGTCACTCTTGAGATCAATCTTATTAAAATACCTTGCTCCACTCAAACAGTCCATAATGTCATCCATCCTTGGCAATGGGGATTGATGCTTGACATTGATCTTATTAATTGTTCTTGAATCTATACAAATTCTCCATTCTCCATCTTTCTTAGGTGCAAGAACAACAGTTACCGCACATAGACTCAAAATTTCTCTGAGCAATCCTTTCCTCAACAACTCTTGTATCTTTCGGTTCAACTCTGCATTTTCTATCAATGCCATTCTATGTGCTACTTTACTTAGAAAAATTGCTCCTGGTATAAGATATATATGATGATTGATACTCCAATTTGGCGATAAACCATTTGGTACATTCTCTGACATGATGTCTTCATACTCCGTCAACAATTCTTCCACTTCTTTATGTGGTAGATCTTCACTATTTGTTGTCTTTGGACTTCCACCTTTCTTTGGAATCAATACAAAACACATGTTCTCATGCCTCAATCCATCAAGAAATTTCCTTCCATCTACCAAACATAGTTTGGCAGTTCCACAAAATTTAGTCTTCTCCTCTTCCTCCAAAGGTATCAACTTGATTCTCTTTCCATTTTATGTTACAGTATTGGTATTTCTTCTTCCATCATGAATTTTATTCTTATCATATTTCCATGGTCTTCCTAATAGTTAATGACATGCATCCATATGCATAATATCACACAACACTTCATCCTTATATGATCCAATATGAAATTTCATCAAACATTATTCATTCACCAATATCTTATGCTCATCTTGAATCCATGCTATCAGGTTTGGGTGTTTCAATCTTTTCAAGTTCAACTTGGTTACCATCTCCTATGAAACTAATTTGTCAGTACTACCACTATCAATGATAACTTTACATACCTTTCCTCTAGACTTACATCTAGTTTTGAATAGACTTTTCCTCTACCGTGGTTCCTCAGTAACTTCTTCATGCATCAAAGCTCTTCTCATCACCAATGATTCTCCTTTCTTAGGTTTCCCAACTAAATTAGGGGATCCAGTATGTTCTTCCTCCATATAAGCTGCTCTTCCAATATGTTCAGGTTTCTTTCCAGTACTCCCTTGATGACACTTGAATGCTCTATGTCCTTCACCTCCACACTTGAAACAGGTTCCTCTAAATGGTCTTTTCTCAGATCTTCCTTCATATCTTTGGTATCCATCATTGTGATAAGAATTGTGACTGCCTCTATTACTATGGTAGAAATTTTGATCTTCTCCTTCTCTATGGTACAATTTGGTATCCTTTTCTTCACTTTGGTAGGGTTTTGGATCTTTTTTCTGCTCCACATAGGGTCTTCTTTCTCTGGATCGGGTTCCACTCTTTTGGAATCTTCCTCTTGCACTTCTCTATCTCTGTTCAAACTTCATGTTCAACTACTCTTCCACTTTCAATGAAAATTGATATGCTTCTTCAACAGATGTCATCTTTACTAGGCTTAATTCCTCTTGAATGTGTGTTCTCATCCCATTAATATATCTTGCAACATTTTCTTTGCTTGCTTCACTATGGCTAGTTTTAATTATCATCTTGTAGAATTCTTCAGTATAAACATTCTCAAATCTTTATTTTTTGTCTTAGGTTCTGCAATCTCTTGAACAATTCAAGTTCATAATCTACTGGTATGAATTGATTCTTCAATATCATCACCATCCTATCCCATTTGATGATTATTTATTTCCCTCTTCTATTTCTGTCCAATTGAACTTCTTTCCACCATAATGCAACTTGTCCTTTCAATTTTGTTTTCACGAATCTGACTCTTTTCAGATCTACAATTTCTTCATATTTGAAGTATTTTTATATTTCATTAATCTAATCGATCAATTCTTCAAGATTCAAATTTCTCGCGTAATTTTGAATTTCAACTCTAGGTTTCTTTCCAATCTTTGAGATTTCTTTCAACATCTTTACTTAATCCAATTCTTCTTCTTCATCTAGGGTTTCTATAAATTGATTCACATGTGTTGCTTCATCATCACTTTCATCATCCTGCTGAGGGTTTAGGCCTCACCTTCAATCCTCTTCAATGACATCTAACCTAACTCACATCTTGTGCATCATCTCGAACATCTCATCCGTTCTTCCAGTAACATTCACCATAGAAGACACTCTCCTTGGTGGCATATCTCCCCTCAAATCGGTGAAACTGCCTCAATTCAGCGATCTGGCTACAAGGGTTTTAATTGCCTCAAAATTAGCGACCAGTTGAAAACAAATGCAATCTACCTCATTTTTTTGATTTTTTCACCTCAAGGAATGTCTTTAGGAATCAAAAAAATCTTTGATACCACTTGGTGCAGTCACAGTAGGAGGGTTCCAAAAGGAATAGTCTGAATCGTGCAACAATGAGTCAACACAGCGGAAATAACACAATAAATTGATATGTAAACATGAAACTTCATTGAATTGATAACCATACATGCAACATATGCCTCATGGGTGAATATCCAGGGCTCACGTGCTTTCCACAAGGGCATTCAACATACAACTGGCCAATAGGCCTTATTACATGCCCCCAAAGGGTTTTATGCAAAAATATAATGAGTTTGAATCTTACTCTAAAAACTAATGATGATCTACAATGATTTACAATGCTTATAAATGTGATCCTCAAGCTCCAATATAGGTTCACGTTGACCACAAGGGTTAAGAACCTAATGAATGATCAAATATGAATGTCGGCCTCAAAATATGAAGAATTAACTCCATGCGAAAACATATGACTTGTGAATCTCCAAGATAGGTCCCAACTGACCCAAGATGCTTGCATGATGTCTTATTAAGCTCCGCATGATCTGGAATATGTTCGCACTAAGAAACTGGACCAGGTTGGCCCCAAATGCTCTGACTAGTAATCAAAGTGAAATTATGAGAGCGAAAAATTTTGGTAGGCAAATGAAAATAAAGTGAAATCTAGATATGTGATAGATGTTGATGTGTAAATGCTATATCCTACTCCGCAAGCTGAGAAACAATGATGTGGTAAAATGCAGAATGAACTACTAAAAATGCTACTAGATACAATGCAAGAAAAGAACTATTTTTAGTTGATATAGGATTGCCTTACAACCAGGGATTCTCCTGCATCAGATAGCCTAAACCTGTTTTCAGGCATGAGACAAGTTTATAGATGAATTATGGATTGGCAAGTCCATAGGGGAAGCCTATCGATTAATTAATAAATTATACAAAGTTTACTATTATACTAAGAGATATTTTTGAAATAAAACCATTAACTTAAAAAAATCTCTTGAGACTATTAATATATTTTTAATATTTCTAATAAAATGTATACCTTTTAATAAATAAGTTTTATATAAATTTGTAACTCAAAATCATAGAATATTTTGCATTATTATCTTTGATATTTTATTTTCACTTGTAATATAAAATAGAATCATTAAAGGGCTATAGTTTTATTTTTCAAGGACAATGGCATATTCCTTGATTATTCCATCCATCATGGTTCAAGTATTTTGAAGGTACAACTATACCAATTCTAATCCTCAAACAAATTTGACAAATTGGATCCCCCTATGCATAGATACTAATATTCATGAAATCCAATCATTTTCAGGCATCAGACAAGTTTACAGATGAATTATGGATTGGCAAGTCCATAGGGGAAGCCTATCGATTAATTAATAAATTATACAAAGTTTACTATTATACTAAGAGATATTTTTGAAATAAAACCATTAACTTAAAAAAATCTCTTAAGACTATTAATATTTTTTTAATATTTCTAATAAAATTTATACCTTTTAATAAATAAGTTTTATATAAATTTGTAACTCAAAATCATAGAATATGTTGCATCATTATTTTTGATATTTTATTTTCACTTGTAATATAAAATAGAATCATTAAAGGGCTATAGTTTTATTTTTCAAGGACAATGGCATATTCCTTGATTATGCCATCCATCACGGCTCAAATATTTTGAAGGTACAACTATACCAATTCCAATCCTCAAACAAATTTGACAAATTGGATCCCCCTATGCATAGATACTAATATTCATGAAATCCAATCATTTCCATAAATAAATTAAATTGTACCCATAATAAAAGTTAGAAATCTTGATGGTGATCTATCTTTGTTCTCCATATGTGTTCTACTTCTTGCGAACCCAAAAAATATTTTATCTGGTTTCTTGTGTTAAAAAAATTGTTGTTTTTAATGGGGTTCATAATATTGGGTTTCTTGTTAGCATGTGTAGTATGTGTAACAAAGTTGAAACCTTCGAGCATTTATTTTTCTTGTGTCATTTTACTTTTAAATTATAGTCATTTTTTTGGGAAATTCCTTGATTTGGTCTATTGGGAATCTATATAATTGGGCAAATATCTTATTTGGATATAGTAGATACTTCTCTATTGAGTTTAACAAGTTTTGGCTTATCTTTACAAGTGAAGTATTGTGGCGCATTTGGAAAGAAAGAAAATTATGATATTTTCCAATGTAAGAGAATAAAACTTATTGACTCTTATGGTGAGCTCATATTATTTAATATCATGATTAAGGTTTCAATGATCACTGAGATTATGAGGAAAATATTTACAATCCTATTGAAAGAAGGCCTCACTTTAATTTATAAGAAAGAGATTGTTAGTGTGCATTTTTTTCCACAAGATAGAGATAGGTTGTATGAGAATGAGTTGCAATGATTCAAAGACTACATGGAGTAGAATAAAGTTTCTAAGCCTGAAAAAAAGAAATTGGCAGAAACGAGGAGAAATACTAAAATACTAGCACCAAGTTATGAGCCTATTGTCAAACACCTAAATCCAAAAGATGAAGTGGAGACTACAATTGGAACTTATGATATCGACTACTATGAGAATGATAGTAACCAAAAATGTTGTTGATAGTAATTATATAATCTCTAGTATTATTTTATGGTATTTGTGAGTCGAGATTGTGTTAGTTTGCAAGATAGTTATCTTGTTTCTATGGACTGGTTAGTGATGTTTATTCTCATATTGGAATTTTTTGGTTCTTGGTGCTTGCACCTTATATTGCAACTCTTTTTGTACTTGTTTTCCTCAAATCTCTAATATAAAAAATAAAAGTCAAGGAGTGCACAAAACCATTTGTTAGGCATTGTTAGTGATAACCAACTAGGGTGACAATAATTTGAAGCAATAAAGCTCTAAGAAAAGTATTTTTATTTAAACAAGTATTATGACACAAAGCATGATTTCCAATATATTATTTTTAAATCAAGTAGTGCACTTATATATGTTAGCAACCATAATAATTAGGTTAAAAATTTGTTCACATTCTCGGCATGTTAAAATGACATATGCACATATTATTGCATGAGGTCGGCGTTTGGCTTATTGGATATTATAAGAAGCCCAAGCGCATAGAATATTATTTGGAAACATTATAGTGTCCCCTTTAATTTGTTCTCAATGATTTACACAACGTTAGAGTGTTGTCATTTAGAAGCAATTAAACTCTAAGAAATCTAGTTGTCATTAAGCTTGTAACATAGTATTATGAGGCCTATCCTATTAGTGGTCTGGATGTTTGGGTGTTGTTTTTGTAGCCTAGGAGGTGGCCAACTAGCATGTTTTGTTGGTTGTAAAGCCTGTTTTGAAGGTTGCTTGGGGATCAGGTCCCAATTAAAACCTGTTTGTATTGGTTTGTTGTGCATCTAGTTTTGTCCACCCTTGGGGTGGTGTTGGGTTGGCTGATGTGTTGCAGCTTGTTGTGTGGCCTAATGGATTGTTCTAAAAGAGGTGTTGCATGTTCCTCCTTTTTTGTTCTTTTGAGTTTGGTTCTACTGGCCATATGGCTTGTTTTTTGTTGTTGTTCCTTGTCATGTTGTGCTTATTGTTGAATCTTTAGTGTTGTAAAAGGGATTAGGCCCCTTTCAAAATCCATGCTCACCTAATCAAAAAAATAGTATTGTAGGATTGGATTCATTGTATCTTATAGATAATAATAATAAGGCAGGTACCCACTAAATAAAGTTGTGTATCTCCACAATAAACATTTGGAGTAGTGGGTATAAATTATCAATTAGTGAGAGTCTATCATAGCTACAACAATAGTCTCAATATAGAAAGTAGTGTCAATTATCCACAAAAATTATGAAAGAGAGGAAGATCATCCACAACCATTAATTGAGCACTTTTTGTTATAATCAATCTGAGCACCACCATTATCAAGTAATAATATATGTTACTGAATTTTGTGTGCAACATGAGTGAATAAATAAGATGTTTTTATAAATTTGTAACTCAAATCATATAATGTATCAAGCGTTGAATCATTTATGAAATTTCATTTAAATTTGTAATTCAAAAGAGAATCATTGAAAGGATGTAGTTTTATTGGTTGACGAAAATGGCATGTTCCTTAATTACGTCATCTAGCAAGGTTCAAATACCCCAAATAATATATGTTATGGACTTTCATGTGCAACATGAGTGAATAAATAAGATTTTTTTTATGAATTTGTAACTCAAAATCATAGAATGTATCAAGCGTCATTATTTGTGCAATTTTATTTAAATTTGTAATTCAAAAGAGAATCACAAAAGGTTGTAGTTTTATTGGTCGAGGAGAATGACATGTTCCTTAATTATGTCATCAACCAAGGTTCAAATACCCCAAAGGTACAATTGAGCCAAGTTTAATCCTTGATGACTCTGACAAAGTGGATCCCCTATGTACAGATGCCAATATTCATGTAGTCCAATTATCTCCATAAAAATGTAAAGAAATTGAAAATATATTGTATCCATAGTAAAAGTATCAACTTTAGATGCTGCTTAGTTTGTAGGGAGCGTACAAAAAAGCCATATGTTAGCATGACCGATGTCAAGCGACTGGAGTGTCAATGATTCAAAGCATAAATCTCTAAAAATTAGGAGGTTTATTTGAACTTGTAACTAGAAATTATAGAATGCTTCTCATCATCGCTTGTGTTGTTTGTAGTGTTGAACTCACTTGGGATCGTTACCAACTTTGAATTGTCATTTATAATATGTCGACAAATATTAGATCTTCCTAGCCATGCATAATGACTGTGTACAAATATGTGAAGAGGCATATAGTTTTCATTAAGCTTGTAACTCAATATTGTAAGATTGGATCCATTGAACCTTATAAATAAAACTAATGTGTGCCTACTAAATAAAAGTTGTGTATCTCCACAACAAACATTTGGAGCAATGGGTATAAACCATCAATTAGTGAGAGTTTGTCATAGCCACAATAAGAGCTTCAACATACAGGGTAGTGTTGACTATCCGCCAAAATTTTGAAAGAGATGAGGAGCGTCCACAACCATTAATTGAGCACTTTGTGTTACAATCAATCAAAGAGCCAACGTTATCAAGAAATGAAGTTCAAATAAATAATATTTTGATATGAATTTATATCTCAAAATCATATAAGGTATCAAGCATCATTATTTGTGAAATTTTATTTAAATGTGTAATTCAAAAGAGAATTTCCAAAAGGTTGTAGTTTCATTGGTTGAGGACAATGGCATGTTCCTTAATTACGCCACCCGTCAAGGTTCAAATAACTATCCCTAGACTCATCATAAGATGCATGAAAAGGATAAGAGTCTAAGGGTATAGAAATAGAGCTATGGTGACATGTAGAAGGAGCAACATTAAATGGCTCAACATCATCATGAATAGTTGAGGTGTAACCTCATCATACAAAGTATCATTGCTAGGTATCGTTAGAAGGTAGGGCTACATTATCATCCTCATCACATTTAAGGGTTATAATTATCGAGAATCAAGGATACAAGTGAATAAAGTCCTCTAACATGGATGGGAAATCAAAAAAAAAATTACATGGAGGAGAAGGTAAAGAGGCATGAAAGCAACTCATTCATGGAACATGATGTACATCATCTCGATTTGAAAGAAGGGTGCCATACCATCAAAGAACAAAGAATATGAATCAATGAAGCATGAAAACGCCCTATAAATTTTAATAGATGAATGAAGGGTTATCTCAAGGTAATGGCTCATAAGGAACCACGATAAGCAGTGTAACAATAGCGTGCAATCAAAGGGTGGCAAGTAAACTAAATGCATGGAATTTAAATGAGAAAAATAATGATACATCTAGCTCTACAACTAATATCGTTTTGACTATAATAGTTGTCACCAATTGATTTGTCAGCGTGTCTGAACATTAGGACTAGTAGACAACCACCTAAGCTACAAATCCTCAAAAAATGTACTTGGGATTTGAATTAAAATGTTCCAAAATACCACAACTACTATACCAACTATTAGACCATCTCCCCTATTTATGAAAAGCAACTCAATCAAAAAAGTCCCAAACAAAGAAAACCAAAAGCTCCTGCTCCTGCATCGCCTTCTAAGCAAAACAGATGGGTATACATACTTCAACCGAGCACAGCTGCTAACCAAGCAAACAAACCACCCTTGCCTCCTACGGACCTTCAGTTTACAAGACCGACGCCGTCGTGAACAGCGATCCCCATTGGTGACGGTAAACCAGGAAACCTACCCTCAATGATCCCCAGAAAGGCCAAGCTCGTCAGCTTGTCGGGGATGTAGCTCAAACGGTAGAGCGCTCGCTTTGCATGCGAGAGGCACGGGGTTCGATACCCCGCATCTCCATTGGCGTTTCGTTTTTTCTGTTTACAGCGGCGGTTGTAATATTCCTTTCGCTTTCGCTTTCGCTATGGCTATGCCCAATCGATCTCTCTGGACTCGCTTCATCTCCGCACCAGTGGTCTAGTTGTAGAATAGTACCCTGCCACGGTACAGACCCGGGTTCGATTCCCGGCTGGTGCATTTTTGTGTGTTTTCAAAAAAATACAGTAGTGCTTTATTGTAATTCGAAGGTTTGTTTAAACTTGTAATTGTGGAACGCTGAAGTCGATAAATAGTAGATCTTCTAGCCAGAAAACGCATTTTTTAATATTGAAATGAAACAGACGCGGGATCTTACAAAAGGTTGAAGTCCGAGGAGGAGCGGGAGTGGAGGATTGCGGGGAGAGGGACAAGCAGCTCGTTATCCTTCCACTGTAGGGAGAGGGAGGTTCTCGTTGCTCTGCGAAACCAGCCTCACGCGTTCCCCTCCACTTTAGGTCACAAGACAGTCCTCCCCCCTTCGAGGGAGGGCCTTGCAAGCACTCTCTACTTGGAACAGGGCGTGCCACACATCATGCCGCACATCTCCCCTCCTCGCACTCCAAGACTCTCCTGTTCTCCAACCTTGTGCGCCCCCACTCGGGTTACAGGCTCGCGTTACTGAGCTCGGCAACTCAACCGTCTCCATCGTTAACATCTAAACGCCCTCTTCTCAACCCACGTCTTGCATGTGGGATTTATAACAACCTTCCCCTGCCTCTTCTGCGCTTCTCCATTCTCCATGCTCGATTGCAGTCAACACCCAGTGAAGGGCAACCGAGGTCCCTTGGGATCACAGCCCTCAGAAATACAGAGTGGAATAACTGCAGATCCAAACTCTCTCAAATTACTCCTAATGCTTTTACTTGAAGACAAAACTCAAAAAATCATTAGCCCTGCTCATTATCATCCACATAGGCCAGCAGAACTTTATCGGCTTCTTTCAAAGTGTAATAGAAAGATAAATTTCAGCAGACGTTTTAAAAATATATGCAAAATGCGGAAGCTTAGATGTTTGACAAAAAAACCCAAAGATTTATGATGAAACTGGATTTATTGGAAAGGTTTTACAAGCAAATAGTATCTGTAATGCCAAATTCCACCACTTTTACGACCATTCTTCGGTTCAACCCGTACCAAAATAGGAAGGTCATAATAGATTATGGATATCCATCGAAACCCAGAGGATAAAGAACCTATCAGATACTTTGTTTGCAAATGTTATGATGTAGGAAATACACCAAGTGTGTGAATCGTTTGGGAAAATGTTTCAAAAGAATGTTACTTCGTGAAACACAATGCTTGTTAGATTTGTTGAGTAGATTTTAAGAATCTTTCAAGCAAATCTCAGTGTTCTTCTTGACTGGGGTTACAGAAACCTATGCTCTTATAGAAATGTATGTAAGATGTCGGAGGATAGATAATACACGTCAATTGTCTCACAGAATGCCTCGAAAATATGTTATCTCATGGGCTGTGATAATTACGGGATATACATATAAATAGATTCAATGACCACGCATTAAACACGCACATTGGTGGTGTAAAGCCACATCCTACAACCATTGCTAGCATCCTTCTGAATCTACTTATAGCTCAACACTTAGTATTGATTCAAATGATGTTGATGTTGATGAAACTTCTAATTTGCAATGTAATGGTTATGGGACCGATGGAATTAAACAAGAACCACAATAATGAGTTGTTGCTAATCTTTTCACTTCTCGTCAATAAGAATAGACAATTTGCCATAATTGAAGTATCACAGACCTAGAGAATTAGCCCTAAATTTGATGGGTGATGCTTTAAGACCAAAGTGTAGGTTTTCCTCTAAATCATCTTAGTAAGCATGCAATGCACATCGAGACTGTTTAGAAATAATCTTCATTAAAGTCATTGCATCACCATAAGAGCATTAATATATGCATCACATCATATACATATTTAATGATTGACTATGGTTTTTGATATTTTTATCATATTGTTAAATTGATATCATACCTAAGACTAAAAAAAGAGAGAAATTGCCTTTTATCCTTATCTCCATGTTTCTAAAATATAATTTGATCCAAACATGATTCCATCTATCTCTATCTCTATATAGGATTAAAGATAAACTTAAGTGTCCATGAACCTCTTTATTTCTATACTTGATGTGCTTTCCATTTTCCCCACATCAAGATCCCACTTTCTCAAGATCTCTCTCAATCCAAGGTTGGTACAATAAAACCTACCATTAACATGAAGAACCTAAGGTGATTAATGTTTGATACAATGAAAGGTGATCTTGCCTTACCAACCCAAATCCTTTGTAGTACTAACCTTGTGTTTTTGTTTGAATTATGTTTTAATTTTTTGTTTTGTGCATTATGTTATGTCTAGTGTCTTTTTCATGCATGCTTTGTGTTGTCATGTTGCATTTCGCTTCACCTGCATGCTTCTTTTATCCTCATGCTTTCTTGTCATAGGATCTTGAATGTTGGGGGCTAGGTCTTCCCCTAGATTCAATGCCATCCAATCTCCTCAAAATTTGGATAATTGAACCCCTCTTGACCTATTTGTACTTTAGTGTGTGTATGAGCATAATTTCATATTGTCACTAAAGTGGGGGCTATTAAATATAGTGTCAAAAATTATCACCCTTAACAATTTCACACTAGGTTTAGCTCCTCCCATGTGCTTGGATCTATTATACATTAAATTGTCCATTTTTATAAATATTATTGGAAAATTAAACAATGCATTTAATATGTTTTCCTCGACACTTTTAATCCTTGAAAAAGGTGGATCTACTCTAGGGAATACTACACCCTAGAAAAACTAATTTGGATCCAAATTCAAATATGTCGGTGGAAGTAATTAATTATTTTGATTTCCAATTTCAAATGTTAGCTATTGGCATTTTATTTTTAGAAAATTAGAATAATTGTATATAAATACAAAGTATTTTCACTATTTTAATCCTGACAAGAGTCCTTAGCAATTTGAAGAAGCATAATTGAGAATTCAAGAGCAGTCAAGAGAAAATTATCAAGATTATTGCAACATTTCATCATTGAAGAATCATCTCATATGTTATGTGAGTTTGTGTTCATGTTCACATGCATTTTGTTTATGAGCACTAACACTTGTAGGTGATCAAATTAATTCAAGGAACAATCGATCCTTGAAGGTGATGAGTGTGAATTCAATCCATCAAGGAGATCAAATATGAGTGGTGAGTTACAACAAGGTTGTCAATTCATTATTTATTTATCATTAGTCTTTATCCAACCAAGTATACACTCTCTTTTATCATAATATACCATTGTGGAGTTGGAAATAACAACACGGAGTTTGAATTAGGCAATACCCTATATGGAAAAACCCTTCCCCTCTTCTCATGTGTGCAGGTTTCATATTTGAAATGAGTTGAAGGAAGATTGAAGGATACATATTCATTCATGCAAGTTCTAACCCTACAAGTTGTCAAGACACAAAATTTGCATTTTCTCATCAACAGATGAAGTTTTGGCAACAACTCCCAAAAGATAGAAGCTATAGACCAGGGACCTTAGGCCTATGATTTTAGTTTATAAAAAAAATGAGAACATTCTAGGGCATACTATACCCTAGAGCAGCTAGATCTACATCAACTTTAAATTCTAGGTTCATCTATGTCTGCTCTCTGCATTTCTAGATCCAAATTTTGTCTTTCTACAATCGGTTTATCAAAAATCATAATAGATTGCTACGTTTACATAGTTTTCATAAGTAGATCATTGCATTTTGGAAATTAGTTAGTTAACAATCATAACATTCACATCATCATCCATCACACCTCCACAAACATTGGATTAAAGCTTTGATCTGCCATTTTGGCTCTCTCGAATAGGCTTGTAGCCAAGTGGTTCTTGAGGTCATCTTTAATCCAATCTAAAATAATTGGGAAGAGGGTCTCAAATCCTTTTCCCAATTAAACACAAATCCATGATCTCCTTGTCTTGATATCTTTCTAAAAATTCTAATATGGGTAGTTGGATCTATTCCTACTAAGTTGAAAATATAAAAGAGTGACCTAATGGAAACTAATGATGAAAATCCATAAGTGCACTAGAAGGTAAGTCTTGTAAAATTACCCTTATAGAATATAAAATGAGATAAAGATAAATGTAGATATTAAAAACAATGTTATGGTAGGATTAGGTGTCATGTACTACCCATGATAAATTAAGGTATTAAAAGAAAGGAGTTAAGGATGGATAAATTAAATCAATTACATATTTATGGAAATTTTATATAAAAAGATAGTACAAGAATTTATTGGTGAGATCAAGAAAGGTTTTGAGGAGAATTTAATGATAATTATAAAAAATAAGGACGAAGAAAGAATGTTGAAACAATCCTAGGATTGAGAGGAAAGATAATGGAAAAGGTTTGAAAAAATGTCAAAAGCATCAAGAGAGTACATCAAGAGGGATACAACTAATAAAAATCCAAGTATTGAGAAAGGTAGATCCTTAATGGATATGGAATTCATGAAGAACCTAAGGTGATTAGTATTTGATACCATGAAAGGAAGAAATGGTGTAGAAATAATTCATATACCGGCCCTTAATAAGATGCATATGCAAGAAAAATGATCTTATACTTATAGGAAATATATTACACAAAGAAGATCATACCATGACAAGATGATCTATATCGTTAAAACACTTTTTTGAGAAAATAACCACACTCTAGACCTCAAAACTCTTCCACTCTATTTCTCTTGCTCTTTTTTCTTCTAGCATTAGGCACACCTTATTAATTATCCCTAACCCATTTCTCTTGAGTCATAGAACTTTGGACAAGTCTATATTTTCCTTTACTACAAAATGCATCTGACGCTCTATATCCCTAATCCCTTATTCCTTTCCTTTACCATTTTTTCCATATTAATTTAGTGGTATCAAATGTTCCCTCGCCATAGTCCCACTTCTTCCATCAATATTGGGTATCCCTTTCCTTGATATTCACTCCTTTTTATATATTTTCCTTTTAAACTCCTATGATTATTTATACAACCAAGTCCCTAAAAGTAAGGTAGCATGTGGTAAGCCTAAACCTTAGTTCACAACTATTCAATGCAACTTAGACTTCTATAGATTCTACCAACCAATTAAAAACCACCACAAGATAATCCTTTAATGACCAAGGCAATGTCATATGCTAATAGTGATATTTTCATATGTTTCACCTAGTCACTTTCTTGGACTAGTCGCAACATGACACATCTTACATGCACATAACCACCCAAAGCAAGTGGGAAAGTGAATTTTTATGTTATTAAATTTGAAAACCTCGTTATCCAATAAATTATTTCCTTAGCCTTTATAAAAATAAAAAGAGTGATCAATCAAAAAGCCTACATGTATCCAAGCAACTTTTATGCTTATCCAAGAAACCTCTATCCATATCCAAGAAAAATATATCCCTTTTCACACTTTTCTCATACACGAAAGAAGAGACACTCAACAAAAGAATAAAAATGCATCCTTTTGTGTGTATCATATATAGTTTGGTCATACTACTGATGAATGTCATACTTTAAATAACATATTAGCTAACCTAGATCCTTGTAGAGATGACTATGATGAGATGATAGACTAAATAGTTATGGATTTGTTCCTTGTTATGCGGTAGTTGTAGTATCATTAGATACCCATTACCATGCATGGGAGTACAAGATATTTTTTTGCAATCATATTCTATCATTAAGGAGCACAACAATTCAATCAATATAGGATCACTTCCACCCCTACGCTTTGGGGGTAAGAGTGGCTAGCCTTGTATAAAGTGAATTCCTTTAGAAAATGGATCCTTTATCTCCCCTTTACCTCCTTAAAATATTAGTGTAGCAAGTACATTAACATTATAATGGGGGAATATTACCCTGCATATTACAGTTACCAAGTATATTGGCCCCTTTTTAGTTGTGATATTACACATCCTCTAAAGGTGTGGCCTTTCTATCACATCGTGTATCCTTTAGTATTAATATTACATAGATGTTCACTAAAGTGTGTACTTTTCAATATATGTTGGTGGTCCTCTTTGTGGTGGTATTAGGATTGATAACCCCCTAAAAGTGTGGCTTTTCATGACATTCTATGACCCCTCTGAGGTAGTACTATGCTTGGTACTCCCTAAGGAGTGACCCTTCATTCCATGATTTGTCATATTTTAGCGATGGTGTCATTCGTGAAACTCTCTCTAAGGTGTGACCTCCCATATATTGCATATTGTCCTTTGACATATTAATATGATCTATTGAAATACACCCTTGGTAGTGGTGCTATTTATAATGACCCCTAAGGCATGGTCTTTTGATGTTCATCCCCTACAATGTTAAACTATGTACACCCCCTAAGGTGATTTTTTGTTTGTCCTCAGTGATGTTAAGCTTTGTAAACCCCCTGAGGTGATTTTTGTCTCCTATAATGTTAAACAGTCCCCCATGACATTAAACTTTGTGTGTAAAGCCCTGATGTACAATTTACAAAAGAATCTATGGATTTGGTATAACCTAGCTTGTTGATTCATGAACTTGAGCACTTGTTAACATGGTTACCTAGCATAACAAAACTTGCTTGCCAATGGAGCTATGTGTTTCATGAGATACCTAGCATAATGCAACTTGTAGCTAGCCTTGTGGAACCCATCATATTGCATGGACACCTAGCTTAACACAACTTGCTAGGTAGTGGATCTATGTAGCTCATGAGTGATTTGGCATTAACCCAACTTGCTAAGTCCTCATGAGAGCATTATCTTATCGAACATCATATTCGAGAGATGAAGTTTGGTATTTGAGACAAACTTAAGACTGAGGTCTCTTTTCCTTACCAAACCAAATCCTTTGTAGTACTAACCTTGTGTTTTTTTTGCATTATGTTTTGTGTTTTTTTTTTGTTTTGTTTTGTTTTGTGCATTATGTTACGTGTAGTGTCTTTTTCATGCATTCTTTTTTTTCATTCTACATTTCACTTCACATGTATGTTCCTTTTGTCATCATGTTTGCTTGTCATAGGATCTTGAATCTTGGGAGCTAGGACTTCCCCTAGATTCAATGCCATCCTATCTCAATATTTGGATAATTGAACCCCTCTTAACCTATTTGTACTTTAGCATGAGTTTGAGTGTAAGTTCATACTCTTACTAAAGTCGAGGCTAAATGTAGTGTCAAAAAATGTCACCCTTAATAATTTCACACTAGGTTTAGCTTCCCCAATGTGCTTGGACCTAATATGCATTAAATTTATCATTTTTATAATATTATTGGGAAATCAAATTATGCATTTAATATTTTTCCCTTGACACCTTTAATCCCTAAAAAAGGTGGATTTGGTCTAAGGAATACTACACCCTAGACCATCTAATTTGGATCCAAATTCAAATATGTCGATGTCGGTAATTAATTATTTTGATTTACAATTTTAAATGTCAGCTATTGATATTTGGGTTTTGGAAAATTAGAATAATTGCATATAAATACAAATTATTTTCAGTATTTTAATCTAACAAGATTCTTTAGCAATTTGAAGAAGAAGAATTGAGAATTCAAGAGTAGTCAAGAGTAGAATTATCAAGATTATTGTAGCATTTAATCATCCAAGAATCATTCCATGTGTTATGTGAGTTTTTTTTCATGTTCACATACATTTTTTTTATGATCACTAACACTTGTAAGTGATCAAATCAATTCAAGAAACAATTGATCCTTGAAGGTGATGAGTATGACTTCAATCCATCAAGGAGATTGGATATGAGTGGTGAGTTGCAACAAGGTTGTCAATTCATTAATTATTTATCATTAGCCTCTATCCAACCAAGTATACACTCTCTTTTATCATAATCTTCCATTTTGGAGGTAGAAATACCAACACGAGGTTCAAGTTAGGAAAGCCCCTATATGAAAAAACCTTCCCCTCTTCTCATATGTGTAGGTTGCAGATTTGAAGTGAGTTGAAGGAAGATTGAAGGATACTTGTCCATTCATGTACTCTAACCTTGGAAGTTTTCAAGACACAAAATCTGCATTTTCTCATCAACAAAACGAAGTTTCAAAAACAACTCCCAAAATATAGAAGCTACAGACTAAGGACCTAAGGCCTATGATTTCAATTTATAGAAAAAGGATAACATTCTATGGCATATTGTGCCCTAGAATAACTAGATCTACATCAACTTTAAATTCTAGGTTCCTCTGTGTCTTCCCTTTGCATTTTTGGATCTGAATTTTGTCTTTCTACAATCACTTTATCATAAATCATAACAAACTGTTGCATTTTCATAGTTTCATAAGTATATCATTGCATTTTATAAATTAGTTAGTTAACAATCATAACATTCACATCATCATCCATTACACCTCCACAAACATTGGATTAAAGCTTTGATCGGCCATTTTGGCTCTCTCGAATAGGCTTGTAGCCAAGTGGTTCTTGAGGTCATCTTTAATCCAATCCAAAAAAATGGGAAGAGGGTCTCAAATCCTTTTCCAAATAAAACACCAAGCCATGATCTTCCTATCAATGTCTTTCTAAAAATTCTAATGGGTAGTTGGATTTATTCCTATTAAGTTGAAAAATATAAAAGAGTGACCTAATGGAGACTAATGATGAAAATCCATAAGTGCACTAGAAGGCAATTCGTGTAAAATTACCTTGATAGAATATAAAATAAGATAAAGATCAATGTAGGTATTAACTAATAAAGTTAAATGGTAGTATTAGGTGTCATGTCCTACCCTTGATAAATTAAGGTATTAAAAAGAAAGGAGTTAAGGATGGATAAATTAAATCAATTAAATATTTATGGAAATTTTATATAACAAGGGAGTATAAGAATTTATTGGTGAGATCAAGATAAGTTTTGAGGATTATTTAATGATAATTATAGAAAATAAGAAGATGAAAGAATGTTGAAACAATCCTAGGATTGAGAGGAAAGATAATGGAAAAGGTCTGAAAAATGTGAAAAGCATCAAGAGAGTGCATCAAGAGGGATACAACTAATAAAAACACTAGTATTGAGTTAGATAGATCCTTAATGGATATGGAATTCAAGAATATTAAATAGAGTGATTTATAACATAAATTAGAACTATAGAGAAACATCTTTAAATTAAAATTATAAGGAATTTGAAAGAATACAAGACACTAATGAACTTAGAGAAGTTTGACCAAGTATTTTTTTGAATAATATAAATGTGGTTGCTATGGGGAAGAAGAGGAAGTAAAGTTGTTAATTTATGATGAAGAGAAGATAATACTTAGAAATAGAATAAACAAAGCTAAAGAGAACTATGAGGAGATGAACCCCATGGACTAAGATTCGACTCCCATATTAACAAAATCAAGAAGGGTTTCTAAAGAGTCCATATAGGTAGTGAATCCTTAGGGTAAGAGAAATGAAGATCAAGAAGTAATTGTGTATGAGATTTGTGACAGATATTAGGAAGCGACTTCTTAGATGTTTAGTATCCAATAGATAACAATAGAGAAAATACTTTATTCAAGTAGAAAAGGAGTGAAACTTGACAAATAATTCATGATAAAAAGAGAGAAATAACTCCAAGAGTATAGAATAGATTAGGAGAAAGGATAATCCCTAACCATAAAAAATAAATCAAGAACACATTTATCTCCACCAAATATGGATGCACATATGATTAAGCTCCCAATTTATGGTAAATACACTAGGGGGAATATTGACATCGCTTTACCTTGGAGATTCATTAGAGTGGGGTTAGCATTAACATTGACTAGGCCCAATTATATGATCTTGTTGATAACCTCAATGATGAAGCACTAATATGGTGCATTAAATATTGCCCTTTAAGAATGATAAAATATCTAAAGAATTGAGTCACTTATTTTTGACAACTTTCCACTCGCCCAATGTATGAACAAAAAACATAAATAAAATATGGAAGATGAAAAAAACTGAGGATGAATTAGCAAAATATGATAAAAAAATTATTTATAAGTGTAGTTAGAAAATTAGAAGAACCTTCACATAAGATAAATTAATTGAGTGGTTTATTTTAGGGCTAACCCATCACAATATAGTAGAAGTAGATGAAAATGTTTCCTCTTCATATGAGGATTTGCTAGAATTGATCACCATAATAGAATCCTAGACAAAGGTATGGGAGAAAAATTAAGTAGGAAATGATAAGGATGCATGATTCTCTAAGGAACTACAATATTTTTGTAGACTAATTATTGGCTCCATTGTATCAAGCGATTACAAATACTCCAATCCCTAGATTGCCTGTCTTGTAAAAATTATATTCAACTAGGAAAAGAAATACAATTTGTTGATTGGTACTTAATAGAAGAATATACTATGCTAAGATTTTATGGATCAGGAGTAGAGCCATACAAACCTCCAATACATGTGAAAAAAATGGTTTTTACATTGGAATATGTATGGCAGATGGAGAGTAATGATCAACTTTACTTTATCAGCCAGCAAAAGAAGAGCCAATAAGATACTTTATCATTTAGTGTGGTACATGAACTTTTGAAAAAAAATCAATTTAATGTTATCTCTCACTGGAAATATGATCCATGTGAAATCATTAAATCAAGGATTATGGCCAATAAGAATGCTGCAATTAGAATTCAACATCAAAGTAAACCCTTGCATGAAAACTTGAGAAATAGG